>CAUVYM010000427.1:0-16022 GCA_963556165.1 Tipula helvola
AATAACACTGAACCTATTTCATTTTTTGATGCGTCTGTTTGTATAGTCAGTTCTTTCTTTACATCAACTATTGTCAATGCTTCTGACGATTTAATATTTTCTTTGATTTTATTCGGAGATGCGGACTAAGTTTTTTCCCATATAAATTGTTTGTCTTTCTTTAATAATTCACGCATACTTGCAGTTAATTCTGACGTTCTCAGTACAAAAGCTCGCAAATATAGTTTAATATCCCTAAAATGCTTTGTAATTTGTTTATGCTTGTCGGATCGTTAATTGTGTCCACTGCTTCAACACGATTTGGATCTGGGAAAACTCCGTCTTTTGAAAAAATATGCCCTAAATAACTAACAGTTTCTACTTTAAATTGAATTTTCTCTTCGTTAAATTTTATATTCAACTGTTTAGCATGCTCTAATACTTTACCTAATATTGCATATTTGCAACATGTTCTAAATCTGTTCTTGCACTAATTAAAATGTCGTCTATATATACGAACTCCCCTTCAATATCTCTCAAATGTTGCTCATTTATTTTTTGGAATAACTGTGGTATGCCATATTTAAACCAAATGGCAGCCTATTGGCAGAATTTACTGACAAATTCATCTTTTTATGTACAAACTAATATTGTTTTGTGAAGTAAATTAGGAAATGTTACTCTCTCTTACAAGAAAACTACATCCTGTCTCTGCCTATTTTTCAGTAGAGTCGGTTTTATTTAAATTTTATTGCCAAAATATTCCGTAGCTTATGAAAAAAATAAAACAAAACAGAAAAAAATAGGAAAACTTGACAGATATTGCGAAAATATTTTATTACGTAATTATGCAAAGATGATAAATAAGTGATGATTGCGGAGAGGGTTTGCACATTTATTTTGGTTAACTAGCTCGAGGTATGTATTTAAGTTTAATAGAATATTATGATTTAACTAACTCTTGGGTGTATGTGTACATATTTAAAATAATTTGTGAATAAATATAAGTAAATAGCTTGTATTTACATATATGTGTGTTTCTTGTAACAGCAATACAGCATAAAACTAAATTGTGCGTCAAAAATCATGTGTTTCCTAATTTTAATAAGCTGCTTACAGAATTTTGCTTTGTATTTTATAAGTTAATGTGTATTGAAAATCATATAAACCATTTTATTCTAAAATGCGTTCTGCTGCAAAATGTTCGTGATATTTGCTTTATTTAACTTTTTTTGCACATAGGCAGTTAATTTAGGCAAAATATTGCTTTAAATTATTATGGTTATGTGCAAAGCGAGCATCAGACGTTCAACATTTATTGCCAATTTCTCCGTATCGCAGTACTATTGAACGTGTAAAGAAATATATTTTAAACTTTTTTCCATTAGTGACAAATTATATTAGCAATACATTGAATATCTAGATCTCGTGTGATACATTGAATATCTAGATCTCGTGTGACAATATTATCTTTTCAAATTTTGATATTGTATTGTAACTTAAAGTAATGTTATCCTTTAAAACCCAAACTTACAGATTAATCCGTTAATAAGACGTATATATTTTAGATCTAATTATTTAAGCTTGGATAAGTGATCGGATATCCAGCTTCATAGGGTAGGAAAAACATCGAACTATCAGTTTAAATACGTTCTAAAAACCCGGACAGTGGAACATGGAAGTACCGGCCTGCTATCGTCGATCGGAACGTCAGTTTCTGGCTGAATTAATTTAATTTTGAATTCACATCTATGCGAATATAGCAATTTAGGTAGTATCGATTTTCATAGTTTTTGCCTAGATTAGTTTAATTAAATTTTACTTCTAGGCTTACCAACTGAACATTATCCATCGTAGCATCATAGTTTGGTCGCAACTGGAAAACCAGATTAATACATTGATTAATTATAGTAAATGAATTTAATATCGAATATTCATAATAATGCAATTAATTAATGTTTAACTATTTCAAGGACGTTTCACATTAGTTGCTGGGGTAAAATTCATCAAATTGAAATTTTATTTTTAAGTTGAAGTATCTACTAAGCATAATCGGAGCTTGAATTATTTAATTTTAAAGGGTGACAACTGATCAACGCCGATCGTTGTATCGTAGTTTTTAGGCTATTGTTTATCCAGGTATGCAAATTTAAAATTACATCAATAACTAAGCAAATAATTTATTTTATTATACTTTCCGAATTGTTCAATTTGTATAGGTCAAGTGGTGATCTACATCTTTCCATACTTCAAGAAGCATCGAACTTGGCATTTTAATATTGTTAACATGAATATAAATTGCGGGATTACTTAACACGTTTTATCAAAGTGCAGGTCCTTTATAAATTTTAACTTATTGACCATCAAAACGGCTAATCACAATTGCTTGAAATTTGAAAGTCAATATTTGCCTTGACAAAATTTATGCGCCTTTTAATACGCAGGGGATAGCATCAATGGAAAGTATAAAATTACAAACTTTTTGATATATTTAAAATTCATAACAAAAGTGTAACTGTTACAGCTCTTAATATCAGAAAACAATAAATAATTCTTTTCATCGTTGAAAAGCAGCTGGTAAAATCAGAAGAAACTGCAAGTTTGGTAAAAGCCGTTAAATAATTTTGTACCTCAAATATGTACTAAAAACGTCTGTATAAAGCAAGGTATTTTGAATACATGTATGTATAGCGTTTTGTTAAAGGTTTTAAGTTCAACTTGTGTAGCTTTAACTCAATATGATTAAACTGCTGAAATATTTTGATATTTGACGGCATATCACTTAAAGGCAAAAAAGACAATTTTGATTAATTTGGTGTACCGCATTATCCTTGTCGTTTAAGCAGCGTTTTTATTTAATCTGAACTATAGGTCCTATTAAAAGTCCCAATTTCACAACTTAAGGGCCAACCTCCATTTAAATGTTATTACCCTTCTAATTTTATGAAATTGCGATTTGTTTCATAATTCATTGCAAACTAATTAGACATGTTTTTCAAACAAATCGCAATTTCAAAAAATTAGAAAGAATTGCATTGGGAGAAATTGACGCTTTTGTTGAAATCGGACATTTTTCTACTTGAGATATTATATTTAACTGGCCCTAATAATAAGCAAGTGCGTGCGTGTTTAATAAATGGTTCAGCTTTAAAACAATTCTAAAGTAAAACCTAAAGTTTTTATAAATTTCAAAAATCTAATTAAGAACCTATATATTTGTTGCTGTAACCGCATGTATACTGCAAAAGAAACATTTGGATTTTTGTTATAAAATTATTTGCTAAATTAAATCAATTACTTAGATACCCTTAGCGAGATAATATGAAATGTTAAATAAAATTAAATTAAAAACATATTTTTTGTATTTTCCTTATTTAAGTTTTAATATTTCTTTGATGAGATTTTACATATTTTGGATTTTAGCAGTACTCAATATTTCATATAATAGGTACGGATTAATAAGTGTATTGAAGTCAAAGGCCATCATTTTGAGCACTTAATTTAATTGAAAGATGAAGAGGCGAAGGGACTCATGAAAATCAAGCATCCTTTTCCCAGTTATTCGAAATTTGCAAAATGAATAAATTGTTTAAGACTAACTTCGAGTATTTTTCAACGGAACCATGGTATTTTTATTGCAGACGTATTGCAGAATCGTTTGCGTAGGTTCTCAGTAGGAGAAATCAAAAAAATTGAATATCGTCAATTACAGTGCCATCTATCATGAATCGAAAAAAATGTTTCACTCAAATCCTACGTATTTATAGCCGCAGAATCCGAATCTGCAATAAAAAATAGGGGTTCCTATCTTAGTTTCAAAGTTACCCCCCGCCCCACCTTCAAGGAGGAGGGAAGGCTGCTAATTTTAACACTAATGTATTTCCCCCCGCGGAATAATTAAATTTTGATCTGTACCATTTTTTTCGTAGAGTGCTTATCTTTCGAGATATTACTAGTTACACTAAAAATTAATTTAGCAAGTACTATTTTACATTGCCTGAGCCAACTTTGATGCATTTTTCAAAATTAATGTTCGAAAAATATATTTTAGAAATAATTTAATTTTAATATTTCTGCAACTAATATTTATTTAATACCCATATAGCCTGCTTGTATATTGTTGGTAAAGATAAATAGAAAACTTTTATATAAACGTTTTATAAGATTTTGGTTTTTTCATTGAAAAATTTGAAGCTAAAAAACGACATTTTTACTATGTATTCGAATTAGGGAATACAATCCCGGGATCTGGGACTTTTGTCAAATTCCGGGATCCCGGTTTTTTGTCAATCTCGAAATCCGGGATCCATTTTTTTTTGTTAATCCCGAAATTTTGGATCGCGCGATTGACTTATATTGCATTCCCTAATTCGAATTGCTTACAGGAAAAGCTATACTACAAAAAAGTTTCTAAAAATTTATGACATAAAAATTTAGAAGGCTCTGGATTGTGCGTGATTTTCGCCTCGTTTTGGCTTACACCCATTTTATTGATTTAAGTTGCCTTTATACTGAGCGATTTGCATGCAATATTTGCTCAACAATATTTTACTGTAGGGGAATCGTATAATGTTAATGTCAGAATTGCGTTGAAATCGCAGCCGAACGCATTTTCATAACATTTCATAAAATAACGTTAAAAGTTATAGTAGTTGTATAGTGTGTATAATTAAAAATCAAAATTTCATGAAGGGAAAAGGATAAACGTGTAATGGAAAGCACATATTGTAAAGGCGACTTGAGAAGGCATACCTACATGACAACGAGCACAAACATTCTGTTAAATCTATTAAAATAATTTTTTTTTGTTTAATTCAAATTCGCATTCATAAAAATCAATTTGGCCCATAATAAAATTTAATTATCATATAACACTAATTATAGTAACACTAATTAAAAATAATTTTAATAATATAAAGTTCAAATTCGTAATAATACAAATATAAATCAATTCTAGCAATTCCAAATTCGTTTTAAAAATTTCTAGTTTAAATTTACAGCTCAACAAACTCTGTATTATAGTGTGCATACCTAAACGTAGTAATGAGTAAAAAAAAAAAATTGAGGTGTGGCCAACACACGACTTTCTTTTACGAACATCGAATTTTGAGAAACTTTTATAATTGAAATTCCTTGGAAACTAAAGATTGTTTTTATTTTTTTATGTTTTCTGGAAATTGTATATTTTTGAAATATTTGCAAAATAAATTTTCCGTTTCACGGAATCTGGGAGCACGGACTCTGGGAGCTGGGACCCAACAATTTATGTAAAAAGTTTAAACATGAAGTTGCAGTTTGAATCGTTAAACCATCTGGACTACAAACTGACAGACATATATACCAACAGACACCACTTCGAAATTTTTCGGGCTCATTATTACACACGTAAAAGAAACTAAACATGATATTTATAAATTTAAATTTTTTCTTTTAATATTTTGGAATTATTATATTAGTGATTTTTTGTACAAGGTGTACTTTTTAAGATATGTTCAAAACACATTTTCTGGCCAAAGGGGGTGGACACTTCCGGTTGACCAATTTGGCAATTTAGCATACATTTAGGCTAAATATTTTTAAAACATACATTTATGCTAAAAAACCGGAAGTACGTCACTGTAGTGTGCAAATTAATTATAATTAGCATAATGGGGCTAATACACACAATAATGTTTTAATATTTAATATTTATCTTAAGATCTTAAATATTTATCAATCTGGAATACACCAGAATAATTCAAAAAGTTTGAACTGATAATTTTTTTTAGAAAATACATTTTCTATGAGATTAGGCATCGGAGCACTGGGAGTAAATAACGTAATGTGCGAGATGTATCTAGCACGAGCCATTTAAATAAGGTTATATTCAACGAAGAATTTGCTACTGTAATGTAACAAATTGTGCCGTAGTTATTCATGGTTACGCGTTCTTGACGTTCCACTGGATCATTTTATGAGTTAGTTATCCTTAACTCAACGGTGCGAGTATTTTTAAGATTTTAGGGGACTTTTAAAGTGTTTAGCTCCTATGGCTTCCGCGTACTCAAACAATCATTATCTGATTCGGCAATTTTGATTTTAATGCTTTTTAAAGTAATCATCGGATTTTATCAGAGCCTTCTAGAGTATGGAGCTTTTTTCAACCATGTTACCAGCAACTCGAAGCAATTTCAATAGAAAATAAAAATAACATTAAACGAATATAACACGCTCTACTAATGAATAACAAATGAGGACTAAATTCAAATGTAATCATTAGTATAAAACAAGACTGATGTGGTAACGGTATATTTATTTTAGGAAGTAAACAAACTCATACATGTGAGAATTCTCGAAAAGTACATACAAACAAGTTTAATCATAGATACTTTATAAAATTTGTTCTCGCTTAAAAGATTACCTGTACATTTTACGAAATTCTCCCTGGGGTGTTCGTATGTAATTCTTTAATTGCAGCATCTAAGGGAATTTCCTAAATGAAAGTGAACAAATATAACTTTATTTAACCGAGGTTTTATTGGTATTTTGTATCAAATATTCTAAAAATAATACTCACATTAGACTCCAAATTTTAGCGCTTATTTAGTAAACACTTAAACTAGGAAGGAAAAGATTTTATAATTCAATATGTAGATAGTTAATTACTTAATTCAATGATTTGTTTCATACAGATAAATGCCAAATACGACAAAATTATTGAGTTCAAACAAATATTTGAAATTTTAGTAGATTTAACAATAATAACATTTTATAAACAATTGTTCCAACAATAAAATATCACATTAATTACATTTAAAATTTGATGTAAAATGAGTATTTAGAAAAACGCAACATTCTGAAACCAAATTCTCGTAATGTTACTCAAAATAATTTAAACGTATTGTTTTGGTTTTAGGTTTACCTAAACTTAAAAGTTCATAAAGCATTAACAATATATGATATTATTTACCAAATGACAAAAAGACTGAGTTCAACCTGCAAGATCACAAGATATAATAAATTTAAATAGATTTGACAACAACAACATCTTATTCTTTATTTTGACAACAACAAAATATCACATTAGTTTCATTTAAAATTTGATGTAAAATAATTGTTTAAAAAAACGCTACAGTATAAAACCGAATTTTTTCAAGATAATTTAATCGTTGGTTGGTTTTAGTTTTTCCTAAAGTTAAAAGCTCATAAAGCACTAAGAATCTTCCATAACAAAAATCATAATATTGATAACACCAAATATGACAAAAATATTGAGTTCAACCTGCAAGACCACAAATATTTGAAATTTTAGTAGATTTGACATCAACGTCCTATAAATACTACGAAGATGGGAAAATTTGATAAATTTATTCATTTTTACAGTTTATTTCTGAACGTTGTGCTATTAAATAATTAATTTTGATTGGGTTGAAAACTTGTAAAATTTGCTAGTTTTACTTGTTAAATTAATTACACTAATTTTCCAATAATTGAAAACATCAAATCATAAAGAAAAATAAGCTTGTGTACATGGAAATACCTAAAATAAGTGCTAACTGCATTTTTTCAGGTGGGACACACCTGCGAAGAACTCATTTTTATAGTTGGCATTACAATTTTTTCACAAACTCTTAGCGACTATTTGGTAACGACTATTTTCGAATAGCGTGTTGGGTGATGGGATTACGCTGTTGGACAGAACTTAGAGAGAAAAATACACGTTCAACAGACTTAACTGAGACTATTTGCAAAAGAGACCTTAAAATAAAAATGATAAGAAGTGGAAATGTTTCAACACGATTAGCACTCATCTTACTTATAATCCTAACTTACTATAAATTTTATATGCTCGATTTTATATATTACGAGGTTAGATTAGCAGCTATGTATAGTATTCATTGACTCACAAAAAATGGATTTGTCAACCGACGTTCAATATTATTACTTATAATAATGCGGCACTTAGTTTCCTGTATGTTTGTCGCCTTATAATAATACCAATAATAATAATATAAGATGTTGCTTTTAAGAAGATGAACGAAATACTTATAAAAATATTAAGTTTTACGTTTATATATTTTAGGGATTAGTTTTTCACAAGTTGATTTTTGACCTAAAGCAAAATATTTTTTATTGTCTGTAATATTTTTATATGATTATTACTATTGCTTAGCAATTTGGTGGTTATGAACCGTACAATTTTTATGTTACTAGTTTTTCTTTGTATGATGTTGTATTATGCTAACGTAATAAAAAATTATTTCACCTGCCATACCAATCTTCGTTTTAAATTTACAAGTCCTATAAATATTTTCACCAAAAATTAAAAAAGAGGGGAGTATAAATTGGATGTTGTTTTATTGAAAATTGAAAATAAATTAAAGCACACAAAAAGTACATGCTCGTCTTTTATTTATTAACAAGTAACAACAGCAAAGAGTAAAACAAATAAATGAAAATAATAGAAATTGAAACTTATAAATTATTAATTTGTAATTATAAATTATTATCGAATTAATTTCTGGCATATTTTATTTATTGTTAGAAATGGAAATATCTTTATATTTTTACTTCTGAGAAAGAATATCTATTGGAACTGGATGATGATGTCTTATTGTATATACAGTCTGTTTGGTTATTAATATAAATATTTTTTTTGTTGTAATCGAATAAATTACTGTTCAATGAATAATTTATTTTAAAAGAATATAATCATTTTTATTTATTTTGTAAACAATTTAATGGTGATTGCCTGTACCATTCTCTTATGAAGTTATACATAAAAATGATGATTTAGCAGTGGTATTACCACTGCTAGTATTTTAAATGGCCTCTCCGTCCATCACATATAGCCTGTATCCAAACAATGATGTTGTTTTAGAATGGAAGGGATGTACATGAGGCTCAGTCTTGAAATTTAGTATTCAACAGCATATCATTGACGAAACTGAAAAGGTAAATTTTCAGATGATAAGGTAATGATTTTTGTTGAGAATCTAGGCCAAGCAAGTCGAGTTAATGCACAGAGCGCGTTAGACTTAACTGTTGACTGGCGTAACAAAAATAAAGAGAAACTATCATCCGCCAAGATAGTTATGATCCATCATTAAGGTACACACGACATTAGAAAACCACCTTTGGTGTCAGTTAATTCTGCATTAAATACCAAGGGCAAACAGCACAATGTCAACCAATGCTGTTGCTGTCCTAGCTGGCGTTATTCCGATTGAAAAAAGGAAAAAGCAGGTTGGTACTCAAAGAGATATTGAATTTAATCTTAAGATCTTTTGAGGGAAGCAAATGTAAGCTCTTCGTATGCCAGGACTAATTTCTCACAAATATTGTGGAAAGACTTACCAATAAACTTATTTGGCTCACACTTTATGCAAATGAACAAAGGCGATTTATGAATACATAATAAAAAAAGAGGCTGCTGCAAACATAAGCTTCCTGCAGCTATAAGCGCTGATTGGCCAGCCAATAAATTTACTCTGATGGTGCTTCTAAATTCAGGCCATTTGAAGAGTTCTACGAAAGAGTTTTAAGAAGGTAGGACCTAACTGGTACAATGTCTTACGACAGAAGGATTTTAAAGTTTTTTCTTATGACCATATATTTTTATTAGCAAGGCATTCCAATGAATGATGCAGACAAACAGTACGTAAACAATACGGCACGAGAACTTTACAAAAGCTTATCCTGGGTGATAATCTCACGAACACTAAACGTTGATAAACTGTAATGACAATGACAATGAATCAGACCACACTTGACCTATTTCACGAATGTTTGCAGCTTGAAGACTGCACTATTAAAGTATATTACATTTCTGATTTTACCAGAAAAGCTTAGTTTTGTTTGATATTGGCATATTAGGAAATTTTCAAACAAACATATTTTAATTTTTTTTACTTAACGCTAATTTAGAGTTTAACTTTTAACTACTATATATATTGGTGATATCTTTAATAACTCATAAATTGAAACTCTAAAGGCCGGTACACATTAAGAACGAGCGACGAGAACAATTTTTCCGTTTTCAATCAACTATTTAAGCAAATTGTTAAAATAATAAAAACAGTTTGTATTTATTTAACGATAGCTGGAATATCATGTATTTCCTAAAAATAAAAAGTTAGTTTTAACACTTTTAATACAAAATATCAATTTATCGTCTTAAATTAAAAATTATCAACGTTAAATTGAAATTTTGTATTGCAACTGTTAAAATTTTAAATTCAATTTTTAGTAAAAGCACGATTACTAAGCTATCATTATTATATCTTAGCATTAAAAATAAACGCTTTCATTATTTTATTAATTTGCTGAAAAATGTAAAATCGTACTCGTCGCTCGTTTTTCATGTGCACCGGCCTTTAACCTATTTCGTTTATTAATTTGAAACCTCCTAAAATACATACATGAAGGTATAACAAGTGGATTCAGCAAATAAATGTAAACACCAAACAGAAAATAACGGTTTTGGGTTAAAAGTGTTCTAGTAAATTGCTAAATCCTTAACACTCGAAGTACAGACCTGTGTAAATGACGGATTATACATTTATTGAATTAAATTTTTTTATTTAAGACTTCTAATATGACAAAACACTACCATAATAATATAATATAAACCGTCATTTTAATGGATTGGTAGTCGGTCATACAGTCCTAGTCAAAACTATTTATGCTTGCTACATTTTTGATGCAGCGTATAACACAAACAACTTTAAAAATTGTATTGTACAAATAATAAATTTTTTAAAAACATTAGTTTTAATTCAATAAACTTAATTACCCTGCTTTATATTTCAATCAAAAAATTTAAATATTTTAGCTCTAGGAGAAATTACAAATAATTTAGTTTTGGTCAAAATTATTTGTACCCACTAATTTGTTCCCGTTATTATTTGTGCAATATGGAAAAAATCAAAATAAAAAAAAAAAGAATTAAATTTCAGATTATTTTTGGTTAACCCTAATCAGTATGAGTTGATATGTAGATGAACAGATATGTAGATGTTCCGTGTTATTCGCAAATACTAAATCTAACAAAAAATCATTACTATTTGAGAAGCGGTTAATTTGTTTTAGGTTAAAACTGAATAACGAATCCAACATAAGAGAATCATTGGCAGATCGAGCATAAGACGGAAACAAACCAAGATATTTAGGATCGAACGACCAATGAACATCGCTTAAGTTAAAATCGCCAAGTACCGCATTACAATATCAACACAACCACTCAAATTACAAACTTTGTTTATACAATCAATGTGATTTAAATAAATAAATATAGAAGATCAAGGAGGTATATGTATATAATACTATAAAAAAAAATATGCTTACAAACTAAAACCTTAACACATAAAAATTCAATAGATGAACATCCAAACACAGTAATTGGCTCACTTGTAAAAAAGAAGGGTGCTGGAAAAAGCACACCACCGCCCATCTATAGACGAAATAGTCATTAGGAAAATAATCGTTATTAAATATGCTGTTGTGAAATCCAGTCTCGGTGATGGCATAGAACAGAAAACCAAAATCCAAATACACAATTATCAAAGTGCGGATTAAAACTAAAATTTATAAAATGTCTATAGAATTTTACTTTTTCCGTAAAGTTCTTAATATTGTATACCACAAATGTTTCACATTACGACAATGTCTAAAAATGCCTATAAAATTTAGTTTTTTTCTAGGTAATTTTACTTTTAATTTTTATTTTTATTTTTACTTTTCAACTATTCGGTGATTTTGAAGTTTCTGGATTTTCTTTTTCAGGCAAAAATGTAATGATCCCTAGTGAATATCAAAAAATATTATATTCTGGTAAATGCGGAATTGAAGAATCATGATTTCAAGAAAGTAATATTTGCCAAAAAGTAAGATTTTGAGAACTAAGATTTCGATACGCTCCCATATGATTCATAAATTTTGTTATATCTGGATTTTGCCTTGTCAGGATTTCGTAAGAAGCGGTACTGATCCCAAGAAAAAAAAAAATCCAAGGAGACAAAATCCCAAAATTGATTTTTTTATATAATTACAAAATATTTAGTAAAATCCCAAAATAAAAAAATTCGTTTAAGTAAAATACCAGAATAAAAAATCGCAAAAAAAATATCATGTTATAAATCAAAAAAGGTACTAATTTATTTTATTACTGCTAAAAA
Organism: Tipula helvola; assembly: GCA_963556165.1. Classification (NCBI taxonomy): domain Eukaryota; kingdom Metazoa; phylum Arthropoda; class Insecta; order Diptera; family Tipulidae; genus Tipula; species Tipula helvola. The sequence goes on from CAUVYM010000427.1 coordinate 12,135, forward strand.
TGGTAATTATTAAAACATTGAATAAAAAATAGTAAAAATTATTATTTTTATTTTGTGGAAAATGTTCGCCGCTTCAAATTTTTTGATAATTTGTCTTAGCTAAAATTAATTATTTTCTCAAATCATCTATAATGGTATATAGGCCACTGTTTCGTTTCCCCACAACAACTTTGAGTCCTCGCTGCCATGCCTCTACGCTATTCTGGGTACTCGGAAAATTTTCCTTCCACGCATCTTCAACTGACCAAAAGTTTGGGTCATATTTTGGATCAGTGTTGTTTAGTCCTACAATGTAATTGGTTTTTAACCACACTTTGCAATTTTTTTGGAATCAGTATCGTCTCTAAGTTCTTATAAAGTTCCTTATAATACATTTTTATTTCCTTAGGAAGGCTTTTAATCATTCTAACCTCCAAACTAAAAGCTTGACTTCTTCCATATTTCACTGCTACTTTCGATTTTTGGACCTGACGCCATATGATGTATCCAAAATCAAAAAGACATCTCTTAAAATTCGTCGACGGAAGAAACTCACGAGCTGCAGAATGAATTGTTTTTTCCGAAATCCTAAATAACCCGTTTTGGTTTTAAAGGGATATGATTGTCCGCCACTATATGATGACGTTCAAAAAAAAATTCAGCATAGCATTTTTTATTTTTTTTGCTCATTAAGCAAAATCGTAGCGCTATTATTTGGTTTCCAATTTTTTCGTGAATACTAAATAGTTACGCCATAATTGTCGGTACTACATAAAAAGTGCCATCCATTAGCCAGCCACTTGAAACAGTTCCAAGTATAATAATTTTGTAGTTTTGGACTTCCTTTTCTGACAGTATAAATAATTACTCTTCAAGGTATCGTAAATACTCTGGAATGTTGATTTCAGACAAATTTGATGGCTCTTTTAGAACACTTGAGTGACTCCTTTGGTGATATCGTATAATATAAAAATAAAATTACAATAATATATTTAATTTTGTATTATAACAAGGTATATATTTAAGAAATGTAAAATCCAGAATTTTCAGAATAATTTTTAATTAACATGTGCGGCGCCGCACACGTTTAATTAAAAATTATTCTGAAAATTGGGAATTTTTTCGGGATTTAGTCTTCTGGGATTTTGTTTCTTGGGATTTTGTAAATTGGAATTTTGTAAATTGGGATTTTGATTTTGGGATAGCGCACCCAACCCGATTTCGTCTGTCCGCGTTTTGTTTTGTCGGAACTGTGTGATGTCCGTATTTTATCCAATCTGGAAATTGTCGATGCTGCATTTTTAAGAAAAGTTGGGATTCTCTTCCCACGACAAATGTTACAAAACACCTTTTGTAAATATAACAATTTTTAATGGGTTGGTGACGTATTCCCGCGGGATATAATCCCAAGGGACAAAATCCTGCAAATCAAAATCCCGAGGGTCAAAATCCCGAGGGTACAAAATACCGAGGGTGTCAAATCCCGTAATCCCGAAAAACCCCCGAAGGGTGATATGTTGTAACGGAGAGGCTAAGTTTGCCCGCTTTTTAAAATCCCGCGTTCAAAATTCCGGATTCAAAATTGAGTTTGGAGTATTTGTAAAAATATTTACGTTTGTATTTCACATACTAACTCATCATAGCCGTAGATTCCTTTTGTTTTTATATTGTAGTTAACAAAAATTTATTTTTAGCCACCGCTCAGTCGGGTAGAGGTGTATTGGTCGTGGGCTTGTATTATAGCACTACAACACTACTATGGCAAAGGGAAAGACATCAATAAAATGGAATTACTACTCTCACTCTCATATTACTTACCATCTTAGTTCACTCCATGGTTACTTGAATGCTTAGAACATCATATTTAAATAATTAATAACGAATGAATTATATTTAATGTTCACCAACGTGAAATAACAATTAATTTATTGATGAAAAACAATCAATTTAGCGTTAAAATAAGAAAATTATTGCTTGCAAAGAAAACAAAAAAAAAAAAAAAGAAACAAAAAAAATTACAAACATCTTTCTTTACGTTAAATACACATGATCCATTAATTGAAAATAAAAGAATAAATTAATTAATATATCTTGGGGCTTCAAACAAATGACCCAAAAAAAAAATCACTATATTAGTTTATCTGCTGTAATCGAAGTCCGATGAAAGCGCTCTGAACGTCCTTGGATACCGCAAACCGAACCTTTGGGAAATATTCTAGATTATAATGAAAATATGTACATTAATTAATTTATTGTTATTATTATTTGAAAAGAAAATTGAATTTAAGAAATATGATTAAGACAAACAATAATACTACTTATCCCCATCAATAAATTATGAAAAGATCCAACATTTAAAAATTCCACATGTTTCGCTTATAAAGTGACGCCGACCACACCCTTGATAATAACCGCAATCGCTGAACTCGTTCAACACAGCTCCAGTTGATCAACAATAACAATTTCCTCAAAATATTCTCGACAATAAAATAGCAGGCCGCTCTCGTAATAATCGGGTTCAATATGCAAACTGACAAAACTTTATGCAATTAATTTGCAGTAATCCAACATGTACTTGTATATACGTAATTTAATTTTATCACTATCAATACTTTAGTTATAAATACTCAATAATAATTTAGTGATTTGACTAAAAACATGATAAAACAGTCATTAACGTTTATTTTTCACATACATAGTTTATATCACATATATATGTACTGGCGGAATTTATGCACGCCAACATTATTTATCACTTAGCCTTACATACACAAAAACTTTAACTTATCGTTTTTAAATAAATTTTTGTTTTATTCACTATTTATTATTAATTCAATTGGCAAGCAAAATTGATTAACTAATTATTTATTATTATAGTTTCGTAGATAATTTTATAATTTTTATTTTAATCTCAAAATAGATTTTATTCGATATTAATCAGTTAAATCGTCTGATGCTCATCTCGCAAGCGCAACTTCTTATCTCCCATATTTTTTCCAACTCCAAAAAAACATTCGATTTTATTTTTTTTCCAGAATCTTTAACTGGTATCGCAAACGGTACACCCAAAAAAAAATTATTATTATTTTTAACGTTTTCCCCGCCAAATGATACAAATATCAAACAATGAAATATTGATATCTTTCATGCAAAAAAGAAAATAAACCCTCGACTAAAACGGTGCATCATAATTTGGTATAGCTTATTTGCTGACCGTTGCAATCGAGGACTGTTTATTTATTAATGAATACAAAACTAATGAATGAACATAAAATTTATAAAATACAGTAGTACCTTCATATCTTAACATCAGTAACATTGGCAAGCGGTTAAGCGAATGTTACAATTTGCAAAAATATATTTAACATACTAAAATAAATCCCAAAGCCATTTAGCTTCTTGTGTTATCATATTATAGTTAACAAAAATTTAATGGGGTCTTCCTTTTTAATAGGACAGTTTACTTTGTATTTTTCGGATTTTTTTGATCAATGGAAAACTCCACCAATTGTGCAACAACTAGATTTTGTAATTTTCATAAGTTTTCGGGACTTAGTACCCTACGGATTTTGGATCTTCGGGATTTTGACTCTCAGGATTTTGTATTCTCGGGATTTTTTCAAACCCTCGGGATTTTGTACCCTCGGGGTTTTGACTCTCGGGATTTTGTCTCTCTCCGTTTTTTTAGTGTAATTTTAATTCGCAGTATACTTTAGAGGATGGGGCGGTCGCCCTCAAACCCCGCTTTTTCAAAATTTATACAATTCTTCTTGTTGTATCCTAATTACAAGTCAAATTATTGCTCACAGCTTAAAGTGATTAAATTTTTTGCGAAATATTTGTATGCGATATTTTTTGCAAAGAGAATTTTTGTTTGCGATAATAGTTACTTTATATTTCATCGTAATT
>CAUVYM010000428.1:0-29329 GCA_963556165.1 Tipula helvola
AACTTGCATAGCAATTGGAAAAATTTTGATTCTAGAATTAAAGAAATATTGGAGAAAAAACTTAAAGATAAAGCACTTTTATCGGTTTTGCAAAAACTGCCAGCAAATGAAGGTCAGTATTTGGGGTCCTGATATTATAACTAATTATGAAGGTTATGTCTTTCAGTTATAATATCATGACTGAGATCTACCAATAATTTTGGATTGGTTCTAAAAATTGACTTTCTTTCAGATTTGAAGAAAATTGGTTTATTCAAATGTTTACACGGAGTACTAAAACCTACCACGAAATTCAAAACTAAAGATAATAAGTTTATAAAGATCACGATTTGCGATTCTATCAACTCATTTTTAATAGAATGTAAACGAGTTACAGACATTAACGAAATCATCCAAAAGCGAAAAGATCACTGTCGAAATATAAAAAGTACAATCCAGCCGTTCATCGTACATGTTACAACAGAAAATCCACAATTTGCGACAGTATTCGACAACATTTTTTTTGTATTTGACACTTTCCTGGAAAGTCTAGATGTGTATTTTAAGTTATTTTTTGTTTTTAATTTAGTTTATCCATCTGAATGTTCCAAAGTTTGGTTATTCATTCAAAAATATTTCTATGGTATTGAAACGAAACTAGTCAATATTAGCGCCGATATCATAGACTTGTTAACGGAATTTAAATAATATTTCTACTCTTAATTTATTAATTTCAAAAGTTTTAGAAAAACTTTATTTTTAATTTTCTTTTAAATTTAATTTTTTGCCAGACATTACTGATGCAAATTGGTATATGAATTTTAGTATATTAAAGATTAAAGGTTTAAGTGTTTATTTTAAAAATTAAATTGTTTTGAAAATGTATTTATGTAGTAAATGTACTTTGATATTCCCCATGATAAATACTTTAATAGTACATTTAGAATGTATACATGGTAAGAAACAGGGTGATACATTTGAATGCAAGCAAGACAGCTGTTTTCAAGTTTTTGGAAATATTAAGTCATTCAAAAGACATCTTCACAGACTTCATAATGATTCAAATCCTTGTTTAAGCCTAAGCAATAATACAATGTGTAAAAGCTTGAACAGTGAATCTCAAAATGTACAAAATATTTTGCCGTGTTTAGATCAAGATGTTCCATGTAACGAGCCACCTGTATTATATACAGATAACATCAACAAATTGCAAAATGAATTAAAAGAATTGTTAACTAGTAATGTACTTTCTTTTGTATCTTCATTATATGCCGATAGCACCTTAACGACCAAAATTATTGAGTCTATTTTACGTAGTTTCACCCACAATATCACTATGGTAATTTTTCAAAATTTTACCAACCTGATTATTCCTCTTATTCCTGCTGAATTTAAAAATTCAATCTCAGAGCTTTTTGACTATTGCTCTAACCCATTTGCAAAGGTTCAATCTGAACATCGATTTCTTCAAACCCTCAAAATGAATAAAGTTTATCAGGATCCAATTAAATATACAATAAATGATGAAATAGGTCGTAGTTTCGTAAAGGGAATTCCCTTACTGAAAAATGTCACTTGCGAAGGAATATTAATGCCCATTAGGTTCCAATTAAAAAAAATTTTTGAATTGCCTTCTGTATTACAAGACACCAATGAATATACAAATCAATTAATGAATTCTGACGAAACAGCAATTAAAAATTTTGTTCAGGGCGATCTCTGGAAATCTAAACGTAAAAAATTTAATGACTCGGATATAGTAATTCCATACCTACATTATTATGATGATTTTGAAACAGGAAATTGTGTTGGAAGCCATGCCGGATCTCAATCTATCTCGGCATTTTATTATTATTTCCCATCACTGCCTAAAAAATATTTATCATTAGAAAATATATTTGTGGCACTTTTGGTCCGTGCTTTATATCTAAAGCGCTACGAGATTACGAAAGTTCTTCCTCAACTTGTAGATATACTAAATGATTTAGAAACAAACGGTCTGACTTTAGAATTTTTCGACTGAAATAAACAAGTTTATTTTGTTCTCGGACTAGTTGTGGGAGATAACTTAGCCCTACATACTCTTTTAGGGTTTTCATGTTCATTCAATCATAATTATTTCTGTAGATTTTGCAAAATACATAAAAACGATTTGTCTTTGGCTATAGTAAATCCAAATGTCTTATCCAGGTCTTACATTGATTTTTGTAATGACGTTAAACTGAATGATTTTAAAGCGACCGGTATTCGGTTTAATTCCCCTCTTAATTCACTGAACACGTTTCATGTCACCGAAAATTTCTACTGTGATTTAATGCATGATGTGTTTGAAGGCATTATGAAGTATGGTTTAGTCAACTCCTTAAAAATATTTATTGAAGAAGAAAAACGAATTAGCTTAGATCAACTGAATGACAGAATACAAACGTTTGATTATGGTGAAATAGAAATTCATAATAGACCCAACATTATAAAATCAGAACATTTAAAAAATAAGAAACTGCATATGTCTGCCAGGGAAGTTTTTTGCTTGTTAACATATTTTACGTGTTTTTTAGGAAATAAAGTTCCTCATGGTAATATAATTTGGGCTTATATAATTAAATTACATCAGCTTGTTCAATATTTACTTCTCGATGAATTTACGAACGTAGAGCTAGTATATTTAGACAAATTAATTCAAACGCATAATATAATGTTCATAAACTGTTTTAAGGACAAACTAAAACCAAAACACCATTTTCTTCATCATTATCCTGAGATCATTAAGAAATCAGGTCCTTTAAAATTAATAAGTTGCATGAGGTTGGAAAGTAAAAATAAAGATGTTAAAGCTTATTCTAAAGCATCTAAGTCTCGGGTAGAATTATCTCTTTCTCTTGCAAAAAAACATTGCATGAAGTTTGCTCACTCTATCTTAGAACAGCGAGATCTAGGAATTAATTTTACTATTAAAAAAGAGGAACAAATAAATTTGAATGACCGATTTTATCTTGCTTATATTTCTTTACCATTTGAAAAAAATGATCAACCTGTAACAGTTTCTCCACTTGTAATATACAAAGGCACAACATTTAAAAGTAATTATCACGTTTTCTATGAACAAAAACTTTTTAAAATAATCGAAATTTTAGTACAATCAAATGTAATCTATCTTGTATTACAAGAATATGAATTTATACAAGATAAACACTATGGATTTTATGTAATTGAAAATGTATCAATGCATTATAAATGTCTTGCAATTAACGATTTAAAACATAAAAAACCGTTTCAAATCCATACAATGATTGATGGGAAACAATTTTTTATTCCGAAACATTATTAAATTTAATTTTAATTTTAGTTTATTGAATTAAATATTTATTTAAATAATTATAATTATATGAAATACCTATATATTTTTGTAAATAAATATTTGTATAGAGAAATATTAAAAACAGATTTTTATTTAACAGTATAAAATTGAAGAGTGCTCCCTATAAATTAACCAGATATGTACATGATTTATGCAATTCGAATTATACATCTTAACTGTATGACTCATGCTTATCGTAGCATAAAAGAATGTATTAATACGTATAAGTCATGCCTTATTTCATATAAATATATGGATTATTATTCATAAGCAATGAACAACTGCCAGAAATTTGGCATATATTAAGTATATAAATCATAATAAAGATGCTTAATAATCCACCGTGCATGAATTATATACATGATTTAAGCCATACGAAGTATATAAGTATGCAATACAAAGCATAAAACAATAAAGTAATATGTGTAATTCATGAGTTAATTTCATAAATAAATATGCATTATTTTTCATTAAACATGAATAACTAAACATACATATTATTTTTAAAATATTATGAATATAATTCATAATAGATGAATAAGTCCTTATTCACAAACTATGCATATTAAACATTTATTGTGAAATGGTCATTCACGGTGCCAAATCAAAAGGTTTTATTCATAATTTATGTACCCTTATTCATAATACGAGATATGATTTCTCTCTGTGGCGGTATCCTCGAGAGTTGTTAAAAGACACAATTACTGGCAATAATGGTTACCCACTATATCGACGAAGAAGTACAGAAGACAATCGAAAATCAATTACTTTAAAAATGAGAAGAAATGACATTGTAGTCGATAATTTCAGGTTGTTCCAGATCCACCACTTTTATCGAAAACTTTCAAAGTCCGTATCACCGTTGAGTATTGCAATTCTGTAAAATCCATAAAATACATTTCATTTTAGCTGAAATCTCTCAGTTTCAAATCGACAGATATATCAGCAGCAATGAAGCTGTGTGGCTTATTTCCGGATTTCTAATCTTCAAGAGGGATCCAACTGTCGTTCATCTTGCTGTACATGTTTAAAACGGAGAAAGAGTGTATTTTACGGAACAAAACCTAAAGGACAGAGCAACAAACCCACGAATTACGGAACACAACATTAACAGCGTTTTTTCTATTATGTTAAATAAATGATTTTGAAAGAACTTTGATGTATGGAGACATTCCCACTTATTACACTTGGAACGCAATACGAAAGAATTTTGACAGAAGGAAGAGAGTTAAAGCACTAGTTGGATAACCTGGAATATTTTCATCAAAAGCTTTAGGAAGAATATACACTGTACATCCTAAAAACGCTGAATGCTTTAATTTACGGTCGCTTCTGATTACCGTTTGTGCTCGAACATCATTTACACATTTATGAACTGTGGATGGAATAGTACATAATACGTATCGGAGTGCGTGCGAGGTACTTAATTTGCTGAAAAAAGACGATCATTGGGACAAGTCAATTGAAGATACATCCGCCACTTCTAATCCATTTCAAATACGTACGCTCTTCGCAATTATTTTGTGTATATGTTTCCCGTTACAACTAGTACAATTGTGGGCGAAATACAAAGACTACATGGCCGAAGATATTATGCATAGAATGCATTAAGAAAAACAAAATAATGGCTTGAATTTTACAGAAGAAATATACAATGAAGCGCTAATCTTCATTGAGGATTTTTGTCTTGCAATGTGCGGCAAGTTGTGTGGCATAATTGGGAATGACAGCACCAAGTCGGGACATCAATGCAACACCCGACAGAGAACTCCTCATAGAGCAATCATACAACAGAAATGACTTATAGCTGTTTGTCCAAGAAAGTACACCGAATCTCCTTCCAGAACAAAAGATAGCATTTGATTCCATCATCAAGCTGTAGCCAAACAATCCAGTAGATTGTAATTTTTGGAGGCTACAGGTGGCACTGGAAAAAAGACCAAATTGCGGTAGCTCTTGCTTCGTCAGGCATTGCTGTCACGTAGATAGAAGGGGGGAGAACAACGCATTCAGCTCTTAAACTGTCACTAAACATGAAATTCATAGAAAACTCAACACATAACATCTTACAAAAACATCAGGAATGGGAAAGCTATTCAGGCGGGCAAAATCATTATATGGAATGAGTGTACAATGGTTCACAAGAAGTAATTGGAAGCATTAGGCCATACAATGGGCGCATTCAGGTCTCCCAACATATTGGCATCAAAAATCTACCGATGGAAAAAATGAAACAGTGACATACAAATCCATTGACTCCGTGATGCACCAAAGTAAAGTAGTGAATTTTCCAACGAAATTTCTTAATTTTCTCGATATTCCCGGATTACCGTCACCCGTTCTGAATTTGGAACATTTAGTGCCAATTATATTACTCCGAAATATCAATCAGCCAAAGTTACGCAATGGCACATAATTAGTAGTTAAACAATTGAACAATCTACTTTAAGCAACAATTCTGATTGAACCTCATAAAGGTGACGACGTACTACTTCCACGAATACCACTCATTCCGAACAACATGGCCTCATTCAAGTTCAAACGACAACGCAAGGCAGGGTATTGAATTGAATGATGTGTTTTCTTGGTGAATCTATGTTCGCTAGAATACTTTTATTTACTTTCCGATTCATCAGACTGAGTCACAGCGAAGCTTCGCCGGGGTTAGTTCCGGAATATGGCCAACGGGGCCAGCAAAAATGGAACTTAGCCGTATGTAAACCGATCATGATGTTATGGTGGTATGTTGGTTTGATGGCATGAGGGTATGAGTATGATGGTATGAGAGTATTTCAATAAAATTATTAATTTTTCCCGAGCAGCGCCGGGTGTTTCAGCTAGTTCTAATATAATCTCGCATCTCGAGATATATCGAACCAGAAAATGTAGTTTCCACCGCGACCACCAAGTTTTAAAATGTTGGAATGCGATCATAACCATTCGGAATAGATACAGTCCATCCACACCTATTACACTCTTGGAAAATAAGTGCAAGAGTGTGTATTCCAACAAGACTCGACGAGTAGTTAGTAAATTTGTTAGTAATAAATATAATGAATTAGTTAGAACAAGACATCACAATTTCTAGACTACATGATTATTAACTGCTTGTTGGTCTTGCAAAACTGAGTCTAGTTATAACTTAATAAAGTTAAAATCAGTATTAAATTTAATCCATTTAAGAATGATTAACTCTGGAACTATGTTAGATTCTCAAAGAAATTAAATTATTTATCAGTATACTAAAGTAAAATCCCCTTCGAATACCACAAAAAATCGAATTTTCAAAAAACAAATTATTTTGTTGTTGTAGTTTTACGATTTAATACATTTATTTCCAAAAATGCACATTGCATAAGGGACAAGTAATTTGCACATACTGTAAAATATCGGGCATTATATAAGTTCTTGCAGAAAACGTCAACATGTCAATTCACAGCATAAATTATGTATATTATAATTATGAATGAGATCCGTTCCAGGAACCAAATCGAGCACTCCAGTTTGGATCCAAGAAAACTATAAAGTTCTAAATCAAATTCAAATCCATAGTTCTATAGTTCAAATATTTTTATTAACCGGTCAATCGTCCCTTTCGATTCTAATTTAGATCCTATTTCCAATTCATTCACTTAACATTGTCAGTCTATTTTGGAATCAAATAAATCTTCAAATTATTCAAACTCAATTCATTTAACAACCGAAAATCATGATACATAATACATTGAACTGGAACTAGACATTTTAAAATCTAAAGCTTATTTCTTTTTGGTACAGGAGCTGACATCATCATACTTGTTACTCATGATCAGTGTATGATAGGATATGAAGAAGCCTCTTTCCGCTAGCAGCCGTGCTTCGTTTCCTCTACGTCCACTGCTAAAATTCAACTCTCGACGATCTAAAGTTATGGAGGGTATTGATCAGGTTCGTTATCATGTATGAGATGAGAGTTAGAATCTGACGGATCAGTACAAAAGATGGCTGATGAAATTCGATAGAAGAGTCATGCGATTGATATTTGGTTTCAAAGGTGACCATGATTACACATACCGAGTTATATAATTACGAGATCAGGGATTTAATGCAAATCCTTGATCTTGTGCATGAAATTAAAGAACACCCAGGACGGCGGTTTTGTTCTGCATAGCCACCTTTAGGTAGACGGAGAGAATATTTTCGGCAACAATGGCTCTTCGGTGTAGAGAACGAGCTAGCGTATTCTGATTGTCTAGGACACAAGACAATACGAAGAGTTATTTCTGTATCGAAATAAGATGGAGTCCTGTTGTCTGACGACGTACGAAGAAAAGCTTAATTATATTCTTCATAATTACCTTTGTATTAATTCATCTAATATTAGAAAGTTGGCTAACACAACAGAAGAAATCATTAGAGGGCTAAAGGCAGTGGGATCAGAAGGCGAGGCAAGAGACCTTTGGATGATTTATATTGTTATCAATAAACTAGACGACCAAAGTAGACAGTTCTGGCAACACGAATCATCCAAAATTGAATATCCTAAGATTCAAGATCTTATAGATTGTCTTCTCACCCGAGCAGATACCCTTGAAGGAATACAAGAAATTGTGTGCAAACCGGCAGTACGAATAGCACCCAGTGTACGGCGAACGCACCTGGCAATACCAAGTTATGTAATAAATTGTCCTATGTGTAATACCGAGCACATGTTACATCAATGTACCAAATTTAAAGATATGAGCATTGCACAGAGAAGATCTTACATTCACGAAAATTCCCGCTGCTACAATTGTCTTAGTGATTCACATCCCGTACAATCATGTCGCTCTAAGAGATCTTGCCAAATTTGTAAGAAACGACACAACAGCCTGCTTCATTTGCCAAATTCTTCCAAGCCGACCGAAGCAGCGTCGCAACCAAGCTCCAGTGTTCAATCAGCCCTTACCGCAAATATTTTACCACTTAACATAGTGCCAATAAATTCATCACCAATCAAAAATATCTCATCACCCAACACGTTACCAGCCACACACGATTTATCTCCAATCAATTCGTCATCAACCGAAAGAATTTCATCAATCAACACACCTCCAACTAATTCTCTATTAACTAAAACTATTTCAACATTCAACACACCTTCAACCAATTCACTGTTAACCAGAACTATTTCAACATTCAACACACCTACAACCAATTCACTGTTAACCAAAACTATTTCAACACTCAACACATTTCCAATGAATTCACCATCAACCGAGAATATGACATCACTCAAAATACCACAAACCGAGAACCATTTACCACCAATCAATCACTTTCTATCTGAAAGCGCCCAAGAACAACATGTTACCACCGTATACGAAGCAAATATACCATTAGAACCCAACCCTAATCATAGTCAATCACTTTTACCTACCGCGTTAGTGTACGTGAAAGATGCTTCTGGGCAAATGCAAACCTGCAGAGTGTTATTGGACTCCGGGTCACAGGCGTCTTTTGTGACCGAGGCGTGTGTTAAACGCCTAGCTTTGCCTAAACAGAAAGCCAATGTTAAAATTATTGGAGTTGGTTCCTCAACAGCCAGAATTTCTAGAGAAGCCGCCAGTCTAGATATTATATCTCGATGTGATCCAAAGGCCCAAATTCTCGTCAGAGCTCTCATATTAGCCAATGTGGCTTTACCATTACCATCAACCAGTTTCCATCCAACATTTTGGAATCATCTGAAATCAATTCGACTTGCTGATCCCCACTATAACGAGAGTAGTACTATCGAAATTCTAATCGGAGCCGACCATTTTTTCGGTATCATCACAGACGGCAAAATATATGGGAGCCCAGGAGTACCTATCGCACAAAACAGTATATTTGGCTGGGTCGTTGCCGGTAATGTTCATCATGATCAAATTCAATGTGCTTCAACTGTAGGTTTATTGACTAAAATAGACGTTAATCAGTCATTACAACAGTTTTGGGAAACCGAGGAAATTCCATCAATCAAGCATTTAACCAGTGATGAAAAATTATGTGAGAAACAATTTGAGGAGTGCCACACCCGTGCATCCGACGGCAGATTTATAGTCAACCTTCCTTTCAAACCTAATAAAGGCGAATTGGGAGATTCATTGAACACAGCAAAACGGCGTTTTTTCTCTATGGAAAATCGATTGCAACGGGACCCAAGTCTGCGAGATTCGTATGTCACTTTTTTGCGTGAATATATATCATTGGGACATATGAAACCCATTCCACCAGATGAAATTAATATCGATCCAAAAATTTCATTCTACCTACCGCACCATGCCGTAATAAAACTATCAAGTACCACCACAAAAGTGCGGGTAGTCTTTGATGGTTCTTCAAAAACGTCGAGTAAAATATCTTTGAATGATAACCTGTTTGTGGGACCCACCGTACAAGATAATTTATATGCAATTCTTCTACGGTTCCGCAAACATCCTTTTGTTTTCACCGCGGACATAGAAAAAATGTACCGCCAGAGTAGTGTCAACCAAACAGATACCGAATACCAAAGAATTGTGTGGAGGGAAAATCCATTAGCTCCGCTAGACCATTATAGATTAGTAACCGTAACATACGGAACCGCTTCTGCCCCATATCTAGCAACAAAAACCCTGATCAAATTAGCAGAGGAATTCCAAGATCAATACCCAATAGCATCTAAAGTTGTTCGAGAAGATTTTTATATCGATGACTTAATGACAGGGGCCAACACCGAACAAGAAGCACACGAATTAAAAGATCAAGTCATTAACATATTAAATTCCGGATGTTTCAAACTTAGAAAATGGACCACAAATTGCCCGACATTACTCAGTTCCATCCCATTAGATGACCAAGAATTATCTCCGATTGAAATTCATGAAGAAACCCGATCAGTGAAGTTATTAGGGCTAGAATGGAATCCCCAATCTGACAGTTTTCATTTTAAAGTTTCAATCGCATAAAAATCATCAGCAACCAAACGAGAGATGTTATCTGAAGCATCTAAAATTTTTGATCCCATCGGGTGGGTCTCTCCATCTACAGTTATGGTCAAAATTATTTTCCAATCTCTATGGTTACTCAACTTACAGTGGGATGATCCGCTACCCGCAACTATCTTGAAGAAATGGATAGCTCTACGAGAAGAATTCGTGCAATTAGAAAAAATCGCCATACCTCGATGGCTGCAGACGGAAGATTCGAATTTTCAGTTGCATGGGTTTTCAGATGCGTCAGAATATGCATACTCTGCCGTAATTTTTGCTAGAACTAAAAAAAAAAGATGGAACCTACGAAACGATTAACATAACCTCGAAGACTAAAGTCGCACCTATAAAACAGGTTTCAATACCAAGACTTGAATTATGTGCGGCTCTTCTATTGACCAGGCTGATGAGAACAGTCACACAATCACTACAATGTTCAAATATTGATGTGTTCAACTGGACTGATCCCGCCAATGTACTATGGTGGCTATCATCCCATCCTCGATCGTGGAAAACATACGTCGCAAACAGAACGTCTGAAATTTTGGAAACCACGTCCAGAACAAATTGGCGCTATGTACCGACAAAGGAAAATCCTGCGGATTGCGCTAGCCGAGGCATGCTACCATCGCTGTTGGTCAATTTTGAACTTTGGTGGAAGGGACCAACTTGGCTGCGTCAACCTAAGGAACTGTGGCCAGATCAAAAACACTTACAATACTCCGCCGATCAATCCGAGAATAGACCCTCTGTAGTTACCAAATATCATGCTGTAACCAAAAATAAATTCCTTGCAGAGCTGTCTCAGAGATATTTTAAATTCTCCAAGTTGACATTTAAAAACTGCTTCAGATCGAATCTTTAAGTGGACCCAAATGGAAGCTTTCTCTGAGGAAATTAAAACCATAAATCAACAAAGACCACTTCCAAAATCCAGCAAATTAGTATCGTTGAACCCGTTTATCGACGAAAACGGACTTTTGAGAGTTGGCAGTCGAATACGTAACGCTAACATCCAATATGACATGAAATTTCCAATAATTCTACCAGCAAACAATATCATTACCGAACTTATAATCGATGAAACGCATATAAAGTATTTACATGCGTCTCAGTCAACTATGATAGCCACCATAAGACAAAAATATTGGATCATCAACTTGAAAACCCATGTTCGTCAACGTATTCACAAATGTATACCATGTACACGATACAAAGCTAGCAAAATTAGTCAACTAATGGGCGATTTACCATCGGAACGAGTCAACTTAAAACATACATTTTATCAAACCGGAGTGGACTATGCTGGACCTATTTGGTTAAAAGCTATGACGGGAAGAAAAACTACTCCACATAAAGCTTATATCGCGATTTTTGTATGCCTAGGTAGCAAAGCAAGTACACATAGAATTAGTGAGCGATCTAACCACCGATGCTTTTATAGCTGCCCTGAAACGCTTTATGTCTCGGCGTGGCGTGAGTGCCGATATGTTTAGTGACAATGGCACTAATTTTGTCGGTGCAAGAAATGTCTTTGCTGAACTTCAAAAACTAAATAAATCATTAAAACACAATCAATTAATTTCCAATTTTTTACTAGAATCCAACACAAAATGGCATTTCAACCCACCATCCGCACCGAGTTTTGGTGGCCTTTGGGAGGCTGCAGTCAAATCGACTAAATATCACATTCGACGAGTACTGGGAAACACAATTTTGAACTTCGAAGAGATGGCAACGTTTCTAACACAAATTGAAGCCATCTTAAATTCACGGCCGTTGTGTTTACTGTCACCACACCAAGAAGATGCATTAACACCATCACATTTCCTTATCGGTCAACCGCTAACCATGCTTCCAGATCCGGACTACAAACCTATCAAACAAAACAGGTTAGCACGTTGGCAGCTTATCCAGCAGCTTATGCAACAATGTTGGGCTCGTTGGCATAACGAGTACTTAACAACACTACATAATCGGTCCAAATGGCACACAAACACAAAAATTTAAAAATTGATGACATAGTACTGGTCAAAGAGGACAATGTATCACCAGCGACTTGTCCACTAGGGAAAATCATCGAAACCCATCCAGGCAAAGGTGGAATGGTTCGTGTAGTTACTTTAAGAACCAAGGCCGGTACAATCAAACGACCAATAACCAAACTCGCCCTACTTCCATTAAATTGAACCTAAGAGTTCAACGTCGGCGGTATGTCTGATGACGTACGTTTGGTTGGTTTCTTCAATATCTAAAATTAAATAAACAACAACAAAAAAAAAGCTTAATTATATTCTTCATAATTACCTTTGTATTATATAATGTATCAAATTACTTCAAAGATGCCTGAAATCAAATAAAAATATAAATTATATTGTTACTATTTAATAAATTATTTAATTACTATTAATTATATACTTAACTTAGTTTATAAACATCAAATGTAAACAAAACTATCACGTAATTTGTAAATGTCAAAATTTGTATTTAACGCAAACCAAAATCGTAATAGATTTAATATATTTGGTTGCACACGCTTAAGAAATTACGTTGTTAGTACATTTATTATTAGCATTTTTTGTAAGAGCTTTAAAGCTCAGCATTGTTATAACAAAAATTATGTCAAGTTGAAAATAAAAAATTATAATTCGGTCTCTTATCTCACGGACCATCGAAGAATCAACATCATTTTATTGGAATATCGGAGTTGTGTTGTTTTATTTAAACCAATAAAAACCTACCATTTTATTTAAAATTCATACAGTCCACATCGTTCACCTGTTATTGACACGGTACGGGACAGCAATGGCTTGTAATAACCGTGTATTATTATTACTACATTTTTACTTGCAAACTCATATTAGAGAACTGCGGTGAACCCCACCAGTGATAAGTGGAAGATTTTAGTGAATAGAGGCATTGGTGTGGATTTTGTTTAGGTATCCTAAAGTATTTCGGGTTTTATTCATAATTGTGTGTGATTTAAACATGTTAGGAAACATGACAGTAATTAACACTTAACGATTAAAAATTATTCCATTAATATAACCATTTACACCTTACTTTGAAATTTATTGTTTAGTAACGGAAAAACAAAAATGAATTTTTTTCATAAAACTCAAACTCAAACCGTCGCGCCAATCCATAAGTCGTTTAAATAATTTTCGAATATTTGAAGAATGACAAATAATTTTATGATTTGTAGAATCTAGGAGATTCTGATGAAGCTTAGCAATTTATGGTTTGAAACATTCTTTATCCGTGTGAATTATTTATTTTTATGTAGTAACTGCTGCAAAAATTCGCAATCATTAGCATAAATCAATAAAGCAACGAGATCGTCATGTGAGCAAAGTTGCAGTCAAAAAATAATTCTTACTGACTACATACATACGAGTACAAATTTATAAATTAGTTTTAAACCATTTTAGAAATTTACGAAGAAGACTCGATACAAAGTAGGTTATAGAAACCGCCGACCTTCTTTTTGTGGTCTGATGAATATAAATTATTTGTTTTGTAAACTGAATCACTGTTAATTCTACAACATTTTAAAATTGATGAGAATTCTTAAGAACTTATTGACTGGTTTTACTTTCTTATCAAATAACACAAAGTTGATAAAAAACATTTACATCGTTGGGATTTGATGATACGTCTTACTTTCACATTGTTTTTATAATCACATTGAATTCAACAATATTACCTTTTTCGTTAAAGAGCTTCCAATACCTATGAAATAAAAACTTAAATAATAAAAAGGAAGAAACGAACGAACGTTTACTCAAAACTTTTACTGTTACATAAAATGCGGAGAATGAAGAAAAATATTTAAAGCGAAAATAACAAGAAAAATTCGAGTTTATACTTTATAGATAAGACATAAACTCTAGTATGTTATCAGGTTCAATATATTTCGAGAAATACGTGTGTGTATCTAGAATAATAGTAGCAACGTATGTAGTGCAAGGTGCAACATATTTTTGTTTTTTTATGTTAATATCTTAATATGAACACTTACGAAATTAGAAATTTGAGTAAACAAAAACTAAAGATTAAAGCTCATGAACCTAATTATTTGTGATAAAGTAAGAGTACCCATAAATTTGGTGTTTTTTGTTAAGACAAATTTTCTTAATCGTATTAAACAAGCAAACTTCTTTTCTCTATACACTATCGTAAATATATTTACTACATGGTCGCCTAATATCGTAAATAGTAGTACGTTAATCCTATATGATCATCATCATTATAAAAAAAAAATCATTGCAAAATTTTTCTTTCATTTAGAAAATCAGATGAAAATAATCTTCCGTTTTGTTCTTATTTTAGTTTCTTGTAGATATAGAAGATTTTTTTAGGTAGCTTACCGGAGAATATTTTTTTTTAATTAGAGAGAACAACAACAGTTTTGTTTGTAGAGGTTAGATTCCAGTAATATATTTACTAAATTTACCTTTGCACTTAAAAGATTTTCTTAAAATAAAAGTCATCTTAAATTGTGTTCAATTCAGTATAATTAGTATTGATCCTGGTAAAAATGTAGCTTTATACCATAATCTAGCATGAAACTCGCTAAATTATATTTTAGTATTACAATTAGGCCAAATCTTATACATAGCTTTGATTTAATTTGGAACTAATACGAGTACTTTTCCCACTTTAGTTAGTTCAAAATTTGTATTGGTCTTGATATACATAATGAGTAATATACAACTTTAAACTACAACTTACAGACTAAAAATTAAAAATACAATATTTACAAAAACTAACACTAATTGTTAACAAACCAACATATAAATCAATAACTATGCCCTATCACATTTATGGATTAATGTCAACTCGACATCAGCCTAATATCAGATAATAGCAGAAAACTCAGCAACCATTTCGATGTCTGCTAGTTCGTGGAGACGTTTGACTGTGTATTGCCTATGACTATAATAGGAGGATGCGGCCAGCTATTGAACACAAACTTAAGACTTTTATTTTGGATCCTTTCGATCATAAGCTTTGCGAGTTATTTATTAGGTCATAACACGGCGGAGGTCGGAACCGCATAATGTTGTACATATAATTTGTATACCATCAGCTTATTTGTATAGTCCAATATTAGTATAGTCCTTCTCAAATTTTTGATGTGGGAGGAGAAACTCAGATTATCTGACAAGGTAATGCCCAAATATTTAGCCGATTTCACTTTAATCACTTGGCCATCAACAGTCACTGGGTCCGCATTTTCTAATTTGTTTTTCTATTTTGAATGTGGATAGCAAAATATCAACTGCGTATTGGCAGCGTTGATTTGTATATTCCATTTATTGTAGTAATCTACAATACAAGAGAATTTAAGTATAAATTTGAATCCAGTTTACGAATTAGAATTCACTGCGATTTGTGTAAAAAATTGCAGTATCATCTGCAAAAATTTGCAACCTGGTCTCCAGAGATGTGAGTAGTGGTATGTCATGCGTAAAAAATACATATAGAGCAGTGGTCCCAGCACCGATTCCTGAGGAACACAAGCAATAGTGTTTCTTGTGGCGGAGTTCCAATTATTATCAATGCAAACAAAAAATTTGCGATCCGTGAGCTATGATCAATGAAATCAGAGCCGGCGAAATGTCGGATGCAATCAATTTATGGATTAATCCATCATACCACACGGAGTTAAATGCCTTTAAATTATCCAAAAGTATGGCCGACATTATCTTACTATACCGCTTCGCCTTCTTGGTATGGTTTAGCAATCGCATCAATGCATCAATTGTGCACTTATGACGTACGATTCCAAACTGTTATTTTACTGAGGCCGTTTAGCAGGCTAATCGGCCGAGTATTTTCCGGTATACAGATTTTTCCAGGCTTTGGTATATCTATCCCCTTAGCAATCTTCCAGCTATCAGTAAAGATAGCGTTTATTATCTTTAACAGCTGTTTTACCCTGAGAGAGGCAGGTTCTTAATGGCTCGATTGGAGGCAATATTGTAACCTGGAGAGTTTCTATTTTTAAGCCTTGATATCAGCCCCTTAACCTCATCAGCCTTAGTGCAAAACATGATACATCATACGATAATCTTTTTTGCAATATAAAAGCTGCAATGGTTCATGTGCAGGATAGGTTTGCAACGCGAGTTCGATCACTGAACACAGTCTCATAATAATTGGATATCTTTTCGGTAATTACTCGCGGGTCGATGATTGATCTTATTCACCTAGATGGTTTTACAGTTCTGATATATTTAACTAGAATCGAACATTCTGAGAATGTGTTCACATTTCGTCATATATGTGCGTGGTCATTCATTTTATAAGTGCAGAACTGAAGAGGGTAGGCATCCTACGATGCATATTTCGCTAGAAATTTCTAACTTTGATCATTTGGATAATATAAGACGGAAGTTGTTTGCAATGTGAATCTTGACTGAGAGTTATTATAGGAATACGCTGATCAATTTCTGCAGCCGAAATTTTATAGTGCACAACATTCCTGGAGTCTTCCCAGTCTTAATTTCTATAATTCCTAATCTATATATTGTTGAACTCCTGGGTGATAATGGAATTTCCAGTAACCTAAAAACCACTCGATTATCAGAGCAAAACTCATTCAAAACGGCCAATATTAATGTCCCTTGCAATAACCTGGTCAATCATCGAACTGCCTCGGGTGCCCCTAGAGGGAAAACTTATTTGAAAATTGTCAATCTGACAGAACTTGGACAGAATTCTGCCATTTTCATTTTCTGCATGACAATCCCAGAGCGAGTGTTTGGCATTAAAATCTCCGCACTTTACATCCCTGTTTTACGACCGGACAAGGTCTTGGAGATCGGAATTGTTTCCTCTAAAAATATATGGACATATCCGTAAAGGAGTCCTTTCCCTCTCCGATACATAGTGGGGTCGTAAAATTGTCCCCCCGATTTCGATTGTTTAGCTTTAGTAATATAGATTTTATAACCCTAGACGTAGAACGTGTGTCTAACATGCGTTTTTTTTTTGTATCTATCTCTGCAATCTTTTTCTGGGGCTCAAGGCACTCCCAACTCTTTCGCAGTTCCCTTTTAACGTCCTACCTTACGCCGTTGCCAGCCAGCTCGAGGATGTACGGCTATAGACCCGCTTTTGTTTAAACCACCTGCACATTGCATTGCTTCATGCCATCCTATAGTGCTGACATGAAAGGATTTCGCACTCTCAACAGGGGGTCATAGATGTGTTCATCGTCATCACCGATCGTAATCAGATGATGAAAAATCCCTTTTGCACCCCGCCCCTATAGGGATTCGAACCCGGTACCTCCCGATCCAACCGCCGTAGCTTTAACCACTGCGCCGCTTGGTCGGTAACATGAGTTTCGTTTATGCGAACAAAATGCGGCTTGTGTTTATTTAAAAGTAAAGTCAGTTCTTGACGACGAGCCATACTGACGAGGATGTTACAGTTTAATGCGATTAGCTTCATTTTAGAAACTAGCAGATAAATTGTAGGTACTTCGACTTCTGGGCGGTGGTGTCGTGAACGGAATTTTATTTGGTAAGGATATTTGAGACATTATTTGTCAAAAAAACCATCCCTCCAACTCGTCAATCTAAACAAGGTGATGTTTTTGTTCCTAAATTATTCGACAACAGAAACAGACGAGGTTCGCACAGGAGTATCTCCTGGCTACGAAGGTCCGTATGAAGTTATATGTCGACTTGGAAAACATTTCGTCATATCGATCAATGGCAAGTACCATAACGTATCAATCGATCGATTCAAGCCAGCATATGGGATTCTCTGTTCGGCTGATCAAACTTCAAGCCCTCGAACATACAAAACCGTCCGTATTGCTACTACTCACTCAATTATTTCCTATGGAGGGGAAGTCACATGCGGAGGAGTCCTGTAGCGGCTACAATACGAACGAGTCTGACATCGTGCGATCAACAGGCAAACTCCCTCTCTTCATAATTTTACTGGTTCAAATCTCCACTGGTCCAAACATGTCGCGCGTTCGACAATCGAACTTGATACTTCGAACAATAATCAAACTGACAACTCGCGGTCATTAATTAGTTGGTAATGGTGGTGCAGTGGAGAAGAAACAAAATTGACATTTTTCGATCGATACTTCTGGCGTTTATTTATGAAATTAAAATTTGAAGTGATAGTCAAAAATGGTTTTGTTTTTTCTACAAAATCATTGTGTTTTTTTATTAATAAAAAATTACGAATTATACAATAAAATTTAATTAAATAAATTATTAAAAGTGAATTAATTAGTGTGTGTTGCGTTTGTACGCGATCTTAATAAAATACATACTTATCTTATTAACTTGTTAGTTTTGCATTTCATAAATTCCATTAAAAGTTATGGAAACCTAAAATAATCATTTCATTCATTTATATAAATTTAATTTATAAAAATTTCTTACCATTTTGTACACAACATCAAATCCTTTGACGTTTAATTGAACACAAAATTCAAACTTGATATGATGATGATTCCCGAACTTTAACGAAGTTACCAAATATTTTAATCGATGAAAAAATATTTCCTCTACATTTTAGCGTCCCTTCACGAATTATGCCATAAGGGCTTTATAGCAACGACCACTTATCAACTTATGATAGCTTTATTTTTTTATTTAAAGTAATTGGAAAATATAAAGGGCTGAAACCTCTTGAGGAGATCAGAACTTCGGTCTAGATTAATTCAACTCCGAAATCAATCCCGGAAAAAACCTCTTAAGTCATTCTTCAGCTCAACCTCCAACTCAATTTAAAACTCAACCTCCATCTCAATCGCAACGCAATCTTCATTCACAATCACCAAATTAACCGCCAAAACAACCCTCAACTCAATCACCAAATCAAATCAAACCCAAATCAACTTTCAAATCAACCATTAAACTTACACCAAATCAAACCTTAAATAATCTACCAACCGAACTACATACTTAACCATACAAGCTAACTAAATCCTAACCCACTTCAACTCAACGTAGCTCGAACCAAATCTCAGCTCTCTACCCTCGGCGTACGTACTCTCGTACCATCATAACCTTAAACAATCGTTCCACCATATCATTATTCCATAATATCACACCATTATGAGACTATACCATTAAGTCGAACCATCACACCATCATACCATAATATTATCTTACTATAATATCATCATACCATTGTACCATCATACCGTCATATAGTCTTACCATCATATTTCAGAATTTGATCCAAAAATCAATTTAAAATTCCATGTCCATCGCAGATGTTAAATTTCACTCAAATCCGTTAAGAAATAGCCAAGTTCCGTTATAATTGGCAATATTCAGAACTTCATCTATAAATCATTTTAGAATCCCATTTACAACACAAATGTCAAATTTAATCATAATCAGCTAAACATAATTTGAGATCCCATTTCCATTGGAAATACTGAATTTCATCAAAATCGACTAAGATAGAATCCCAATACAACTTTTTTAAATAAAATCACAAATCAAGTTTAACCGCTCACTAAACCTTAATCCATCCCCAACTCAGCCCTAATTCAACCCGCAAACGGAACCCAACTCAACCGCAAACTCTCAGTAATTCATTTTCTTATTTTTATTTTAAAAATAGTTTTTAGTAATAATAGTTACTCTTTCTGGAATCTATGGCTGGTAGTGTATAGCTGTTTTTAATTCGCGGGACGTCGGAGCCCCGAAACAAGGTAGTACAAATGTATTGGGTGTATAAATTTATTTTCGACCTTTCTACTTACATTTGTGACATTCGTAACATTTGTTTACAGCATAAACAAAAATTATTTTCATCTCATTGAAAATGTCGAATTTGGGTACACAAAAACAGCATTTGGGGGAAGAACAATAAAGGAAGGGGTTTTTGCTTCGGATCATCACTGGAGATTAAAAATGAATCCATTATGACAATCATAACGCGAACCGGTGTTGGTCAAGCCAGGTGAACCAAGGCCGTTTACACCAAAACCAAATATCAATGGTTCGGACGTGATGCTGTGCATATGGTGGGATCAGGGTGCAATCATTATTGAACTAGTTTATCGACGATATTTGACGGCTTTAAAACTAGTTATGACCTCAAAACAACCGGAATTGGACAACAGACACGATAAAATTGTTTTACAACATGACAATGCTGTGTTTTTTATAAGTCTCGATATATCTATTCAGATATTTGCCAAAAAAAAAAAAAATGGGAAATTGTAACTACTTCTATCATCCACTTAAAAATACTGGCACTCGCAGCACAAAGAATTTGTGTTTATTTTGACAACGCTACGTCATTTTTTCATTATTATTTTGTTATTCAAAAAGTATAAATACATGAGGAAAAGTGCGAGTACATTTTATCCATATATAAAAATGAGATGGGCATACTAAAACTTTTTTTTTCTTTCAAAATGTTACTATGATCTTTTAAAATTATGAGCTACTTTTACGAAAAATGTTAAACAAGTTAATTTTTTGATTTTTCCATTCTTTTTAGCCAAAAAACTTATGAATTGCGATAAATAGTGTTAAATAACACATTTTGAATATGCCTTTTCATAATGGAAGGAAATAATAAAAAAATGAATACTTTTATCGTACATCTTCTGTCTTTTAAAATAGAACAAAAGATTAAATGTAAATCAGCTACTAGTTTCCTATTGTACGATAGATGTACTAAAAATTGACCTTGGTATGCTTCCATGCTAAAATACAAATTTTTAATTTGTGTCTTTACTCATAAAAGGGAAAATCTGTAGTCTCAATAGCATATCTGGATAAAAAGCAAGATTTTCATGTACAATTAATCAGTTTTGTATTTTAAGGAAATGAATTAAAAACGATAAACTGTTGAATAAAAAATTATTCTTGATTAAAATAAACTGAATCAATTGCAGTTTAACCACAAAAATAGAGAACATCATGCGATCTATTGAGATCTATCGAGACTTATAAAAAACACGGATAATGCTGGGGCACACGATCCGAATCAGGCAGAACTGGGAAATTCTACCCCAACCACCGTATTCACAAGACATTACTTCTTCAAATTGCCACTTATTCCGGTCGATGCAATCAATCGTGGCTGAGTAGCACTACCGTTCTTACGAAGACATCAAAACATAGGGCAATCACTGGATTACCTCCAAACAACCAGCGTTCTTCCATCGGAAAATTCTCCTAATGCCTGAACAACGGGTGAAGGTTTTTCTTCCAATGGAGCATACTTTGAATAAACTATTATCTCATTTTGTATAAAGCAAATGTATTTTATTACACAAAAAAGTTCGGAAATACATGTGTAATTGTCAGAGGCGTAACTACAAATTTCGGGCCCCCCCGCAAAATTTTTCTTGGGCCCCTAAAAATTTTCTTGTACCTATGAACAAGTAAAGTTTTAGTTAAAAACTTATTTTTTCCTATTGTCCAGCCTCGCATTAATTAAAAGTGTCTGATTTCGAGGGTCCAATACAGCACGTGATTCAGTTCAATGGTCTCAAATAAATCGAAATTTCTTGCAATCAACTCAATGCTATGACGATTTCTTTATGTATCGATAAAGCATCACAAATTTCAAGTATAATCTCAAAAATCTCAAAAATGTTGAATCAAAGTATCTTGAATATTCTAGAAGGTTCTCAAATATCGAATTATCCGTAAGTATGTAAAACCAAAGGAAATCTTATACAATCACCGCCATGTAAAATTAAATAACCTGGACCATCTTGAATAATTTCGAATAACCTAGGAAAATAGAGAAATATCGAAATATCGAAATCTCGAAAAATCAACTAAATATGTATCATGATTTAGATTTATATGCGAAACTCTGCAAGTTCCCACAACTCAAAGCTAAGCGCAGAACATTGCCATACAAAATTCGAATAAATTGGAAAATCTTTAAAATCTCGAATAATCCCACTCTCGATTACCCCAGAAAAAATCGATTAATCTCTATATTACCTCGATTGATCTCGAATAATTTCAATAATACCGAAAAATCTAGATATTAATGAATAGTTTCGGAGAGCCTGTAAAAATTTATAAGACCCACGCAAATTTCAAAAAATTCAGATAATTCGTATTCGTAATTATTTATCAAGTAATTTAATATTACTAATACTACTAAGCAAGATAAGGCTAGTCTCGCACCAATCACGCATCCCATTTCCGTGCTATGCTCCAATAGGGTATATGAAACAGGAGAATTTCCAATTTCCTGATTTGAAATAGTTTTTCAAATTAAACCGGTTAAATAAAAAAGATTCGGCAAACGAGAAACTATATCAATCACATTCAATCGTTTGCAAATCAATTCAACCTTTTCTAATCAAAACTTGAGTTATAAAAGGTTGAATTTGGAGTGCAAGATGTATTTTACAAATAAATCAACTCAGCAAACACTAAAATCGTTATCGTTTGATGTGAAAAACTTTGATTTCAGACAAGTTTGGCAAATTTTCTTCTAAATAAGACTAAATCTAAATATGTCAGAACCCAAAGCCATTTTAATTTCTATGGAGCCATATTACCTGTAATTACTCATACATTCATCTTCAGCAACAGAGAAGAAATTGTTGGGCTTCTCTTAAGAAAATATTTAATAGCAACAGGAACGATGTTTTCTTTCTCTACAAACTAAACCACGGTCTTTTGATAAAAATTTCCTAGAAATTTCCCGTTTTGCAAATTTGAAAGGGTGATCTACTATAACCTTAATCTGAGCTACCATCTATCTGATCTTGACTTTGAACTAATATTTGAACGCCTGATAACTCTCGTGGGCCCTTTTAGCCGTGGGCCCCCCCGCGGCTGCGGGTGCTGCGGGTACCTAGTTACGCCACTGGTAATTGTGTACACGCAACACATATCTCGTTAATCTGTGGATTAAACAAAATGGGCTATTTTTAAATAAACAATTTGGCTTTCAAAGTAGGAAAAATGCCGAAGATGTTCCTTGACATATGGAGCAACCGGCAACCGCACTTGGCACAGTTCTATATCGAGCTGTAAAACCCCCTGTTGTCGCCATCGAGACACAATCTCAAAGTCCCCTATTGAAATAATCTTCACTGGAATCACTGAATTTGTAATGACCAGCAGTAACACGAGCATGTTGGTCCTATAATCACCTGAAAAACATCTACGATGTAAACGGGAGCTCTTTTAGCAACAAAATGGCATCAATCAGAGACAAGTATGATTCTGTAACGAAGACGATAGTCGAATTGGATGCCCTCATTGGCTCTTTAATTGCACGTTAATCTGAAGTGTGGTATTCAATAATATTGCCAACATTCATCATCAAAGATTCTCCAAAATCTTCTTTGAAACTAATGAAAATGAAATTGAATGTCTCCAAAACGGCCATAAATCGAATAAGGAATTTAGAGCTAATTGCATGATATTGCACCATCTCATCGATAGACACTTATGACTGATTTTTTGACCAAAAACCTCATTTTAACTCTCAACTACTCGCCGTATTCATCTGATTTACCACCGTGTGATTTCTATCTATGTTGAAAAATGCATTTGCCGAAGAAAGGGAAGCGTTATGAAGTCGATGTTATCAAAAACATTTTTCCAGACGACCTAAAACACTTGACCACATGCTTCTTAGCCATGCAAATCACTGCATTAAGTCTCAAGGAGACTATTTTGAATACAATAAACGATTTTTGCCAAAATAGTAAGTCTTTGTTCTCACCTTGAATTTATTTTGTTTTATTCGTTGAAAATGCGAATATAACCCCAAATTTAATTCGTCTACTGATACCACCATCGGAATTTTTACTGAAAATTTATTCTTGTGCATTGTTTACGAAATAATATTAAAATTTAATTTTCCTTCCACAAATTTGTTCGAGGATAAATAAATAAAACGAAAATCTATTTATGGAAACCTGAAATTTAAATTTCTCAAGGGCTTTTCGTTTTATTTACATTTTGTCTTGTAGGCAAAATGAAATTTTCCACATAACTCTATGAAAACACATTTTTAACAAATTATGCCACAGCAATGATATTTAAATTGCCAATGTAAAATACATATAACAACAGGTTATTACAACGGGAATACAACTTTCCGGTCAGCGAGTGATACACAATTCATCCAGGTAAAGTTTTTTTACACGCCTTTTTCATTTGGTTGTATGGATCAAGTATATTCAATAATAATAAAAGGAAATTAAAATACAATTGTAAGTTTATGTAAGTATATACCTACTCTTAATATCTTAATTAAACATACATAATTAAATTATGGCATTGTATAATAAGCTAAAAAAATTTTGATTGGTTTTTATATTTAATTAAACCGTGTTATTAGTGTACATTTGTACATGAAAAGTACAATTTTGATAAACGACTTGTGGATGAGTTGTACTCCTGGCCTCGTTAAAGTCGGATTGCAAGGTACTGTTTAACTCAGTACCAACTGCTTCTGTTCCTCGCAGTGAACCAACAATTTCCGCATGAGTATTCTGTTGCATATGAAGATAAGACTGAATGAAATTCGAATTTGTATCGCCAGTGATTTTCATTAGTTGCTGCTCCGGGACATTAGCATTCGCTACATGCATTACCGCTGTTGACCGATAACAATGGTTTGTAATTTTATTATTAAAATATCAATTCCAATATTTTGGGCCGTTTTGGACAATTTTTGTACCATGATGAATATCCTGTAAGCTGCCAGTTAGGATTTGAAGTAAGAAATAAACGTTCGCTGGAAGCGCTTTTATTCTGTTTCTCTACAAGTTTTTGAAAAAGGCGGACTGGGTAAATATCGGCATTTGTTGAATTTAAAATCAACCATTTGCTGTCACAACATTGTTTACTACCTGCTTGGCTAGTTTTTGAGAAAATGGGATTATAATCAATCCTTCCTGTCGGTTTGTCAAAATTGTTAAATTCTGATTTAAAATACCAAATATTCGCAAAAGCTCCTTCATTACCTCTCCAAGCTAATTCTTTGGCAAAAATGTTAAATATTTTTTTTTGCAAACCGTCGGGTGTGTTTTCATCCCAAAACTTTTGCATTTTTAGATTTTTTTCTAAACTAAATGCTGTTGTATTTTCCTTTCGTTTTCCACGAACGCTTTCAAGCTCTTTACGCCTTTCTCGCTCCACTGAATTCAATGTCGTTAAATGGGTCGAATTTAATTTGGTATTTATTGAAAACAATTTCTTGCAACATTTTTGCTATTCCATTCCATAGAGTTTTCACTACTGCTTCTTTGTAATCTTCTCCGTTTTTTCGTTTCATGTTATATGCCCAGTCCTTCAAACAAGCAACAATTTGAGAAATTGTTGTATTTTTGTCGGAATTGTATTTTCTGCCATTGAGAAGTTTTGTTTACTTTAGTGTTCTTCGGTACTTCGGGTTTTAAATTCTTTATGCGTTTTAAATGATTCCCCGAAAATTCAGAACAACAATTCATAGAACAACAATTTTTCGAAATCACAATTCTTCTCAATAACAATTCATCGAAAAACAATTCACCGAAAAACTATACTTTTAATTGTTTTGTTTACTAAATGCAAATTATTCGAAAAACTTTTGTTTGCATGGATTTTCTTACGTACATATTTTGCATGGCAATCTAAGATACTATTGCTGTAATAATCACTTTTTCGTAAAATTTTCCATGGCATATTTTGTGAAAGTTGTATTCTCGCTAGTAATACAACTAGTGCTTAATTATTATTGATAACTAGGGGGTATAGCCCGTCCTAGGACGGGTACAATTTATATATAATGGGGATGTCCAGCGGCTGCAGCAATCACTATTTGAGCGTTTGCTATTTGATTAGCCGTTATTATTGAGCCGAGTAGGAGTAGCTCGATTTAAAGGCTTTTAAGGAGTACTATACTTTAAATATACCTTAAACCAAAGAGTAAGGGCTTTTATGAATGATTTTAAATGTTTTGGGGCATCACACAAAAAACCTTACAGAACGATAAATAGTGGGAGCTGTGCTTTTCTTCTAAAAACAAAATTTGGGGTGGGCTGTGTCGTGGTCGTCTACACGGCCGTAGTTGTTTTGCGTGATAACGTTTATAAGATGTTGAGATTAATTATTTTAATTTAATATAAATTACCTGCTACAGTTTTTTACACACAAACAAATGAGGGATTCTCTCCCTACAGTGTCCTCAACTATTTTAAATCGCTATTGTACCGATTTTACTTTCAATTAAAATTTATGTGGAGGTTAATTATTTTAATTTAAAATAAATTAATTTTGAAACATCATGTTTCTTCATGTTTATTTAAAGAAACACCATAACAAACTAAATAAATCTCAATCCATTATTTTTTTAAGACATAAAGGAAAATGGCCTAGAAATGTTAAGTGGTTATTGATAAAGGTCCACCTAAGCAAATGACTTATTCGGATATATCTGTCAACTGTGAACAAAGATATAAAATTACGAAATATGAGGAGTTTTCTTTGAATTTGTTCACACACATAAAAATTGGCATGGAACAAGGACTTTGTTCTCTATTATACCAAATAGTACGACTCCCAGCGATGGCTGCAATTGTGACTATAAACGTTGTAACGGGTATACCTTGAGAAATTCAAAAAACTAAGTGCCATTTTGATAAGAGCCGTAGGGCTCTTGCAAAAAATATTTGAAAATTAACAAATCGACCAATCTCGCATGGAACAAGGATATTTTTAATTATTAATTATTAATCATTAATTATTGATTATTAATTTAAAACTATTAATTATTCATTAATTATTAATTATATGACTTGAAGGGGCGACAAAACCGTCCAACCAACTGTCTACTCGCAAACCAGATGTTTCGTTTCTCTTGGAAATGAAAGAAGATCCCTATAAACGGGCTCTCTGTCATGAGTGAAATGGATCCCATTAGCTTGAGTGCTCCATATGAATGGTTGTATGAACGAGGATCCCTGTGAACGGGCCTATATGAATGATTGTGTGAAGGCTAGAGTACGAAGAGTACATGGAAAGGTGGATATGCGAAATTCGCAGATTAGTTATTTTCAAACATTTTTTGCAAAAGCCCTACAGCTCATAAAAATGGCACTGAATGATTTAAATTCCTCAATGTATGCCGTTAACCTATATATTAACCACATAAGTCAATATCTGGATTCATGCTATTTGGTATTAGCGGGTTATGTTAAAGTGATTCTTACTATAAATAATCTTCCTAATATACCCAATGATACGGCATACTCAGATTCACTAAGTCATCTCTACGATTACCTGTTACTGGCCATTAAATGACCCCAAGAATTGATAAGGTAGGATTTTTTGTTGTAAAATCGATATTTTAAATGACCCTCATCCACATCGTATGGTAATGACGGGTTTGGATCCTTATTAATGAAGGCCCACCCACCTAAGCAAATGTCTTATTCCGATATATCTGGCAACATCTGTGAACAAAAATAAAAAATTTCAAAACATGAGAGATTTTCTTTGATTACGCTCAAACACGAAGTGTCCTAGAAATCCTCATTAAGTTCAAATAGTATATTTTTAAATTTCATTCGTGTTTCTGTGTCATAAGAGCTTATAACATGTAACTTATAATTTATGACAAATTGGTTAATAATTAATAGAAATAGAATAGAAATAGAATAGAAATAGAATAGAAATAGAATAGAAATAGAAGACAAATAGAATAGAAATAGAATAGAAATAGAATAGAAATAGAATAGAAATAGAATAGAAATGGAATAGAAATAGAATAGAAATAGAATAGAAATAGAATAGAAATAGAATAGAAATAGAATAGAAATAGAAGACAAATAGAAGACAAATAGAATAGAAATAGAATAGAAATAGAATAGAAATAGAATAGAAATAGAATAGAAATAGAATAGAAATAGAATAGAAATAGAATAGAAATAGAATAGAAATAGAATAGAAATAGAATAGAAATAGAATAGAAATAGAATAGAAATAGAATTCAATTAGAATAGAAATAGAATAGAAAAAGAATAGAAATAGAATAGAAATAGAATAGAAATAGAATAGAAATAGAATAGAAATAGAATAGAAATAGAATAGAAATAGAATAGAAATAGAATAGAAATAGAATAGAAATAGAATAGAAATAGAATAGAAATAGAATAGAAATAGAATAGAAATAGAATAGAAATAGAATAGAAATAGAATAGAAATAGAATAGAAATAGAATAGAAATAGAATAGAAATAGAATAGAAATAGAATAGAAATAGAATAGAAATAAATAGAAATAAATAGAATAGAAATAGAATAGAAATAGAATAGAAATAGAATAGAAATAGAATAGAAATAGAATAGAAATAGAATAGAAATAGAATAGAAATAGAATAGAAATAGAATAGAAATAGAATAGAAATAGAAGACAAATAGAATAGAAATAGAATAGAAATAGAATAGAAATAGAATAGAAATAGAATAGAAATAGAATAGAAATAGAATAGAAATAGAATAGAAATAGAATAGA
The DNA here is from genome assembly GCA_963556165.1 of Tipula helvola. Classification (NCBI taxonomy): domain Eukaryota; kingdom Metazoa; phylum Arthropoda; class Insecta; order Diptera; family Tipulidae; genus Tipula; species Tipula helvola. The sequence goes on from CAUVYM010000428.1 coordinate 28,805, forward strand.
AATAGAATAGAAATAGAATAGAAATAGAATAGAAATAGAATAGAAATAGAATAGAAATAGAATAGAAATAGAATAGAAATAGAATAGAAATAGAATAGAAATAGAATAGAAATAGAATAGAAATAGAATAGAAATAGAATAGAAATAGAATAGAAATAGAATAGAAATAGAATAGAAATAGAATAGAAATAGAATAGAAATAGAATAGAAATAGAATAGAAATAGAATAGAAATAGAATAGAAATAGAATAGAAATAGAATAGAAATAGAATAGAAATAGAATAGAAATAGAATAGAAATAGAATAGAAATAGAAGACAAATAGAAGACAAATAGAATAGAAATAGAATAGAAATAGAATAGAAATAGAATAGAAATAGAATAGAAATAGAATAGAAATAGAATAGAAATAGAATAGAAATAGAATAGAAATAGAATAGAAATAGAATAGAAATAGAATAGAAATAGAATAGAAATAGAATAGAAATAGAATAGAAATAGAATAGAAATAGAATAGAAATAGAAT
>CAUVYM010000429.1:15000-17500 GCA_963556165.1 Tipula helvola
CTACAAAAAAAAAAAAAAATTCTTGCTAGTTTCTTGCGAACCACGTTGTAAGTACGAACCACGTTGCAAGTACGAACCACGTTGTAAGTACGAACCACGTTGCAAGTACGAACCACGTTGCAAGTACGAACCACGTTGCAAGTACGAACCACGTTGCAAGTACGAACCACGTTGCAAGTACGAACCACGTTGCAAGTACGAACCACGTTGCAAGTACGAACCACGTTGCAAGTACGAACCACGTTGTAAGTACGAACCACGTTGCAAGTACGAACCACGTTGTAAGTACGAACCACGTTGCAAGTACGAACCACGTTGCAAGTACGAACCACGTTGCAAGTACGAACCATGTTGTAAGTACGAAACCAGTTGCAAGTACGGACCACGTTGCAAGTACGAACCACGTTGCAAGTACGAACCACGTTGCAAGTACGAACCACGTTGTAAGTACGAACCACGTTGCAAGTACGAACCACGTTGCAAGTACGAACCACGTTGCAAGTACGAACCACGTGCAAGTACGAACCACGTTGCAAGTACGAACCACGTTGCAAGTACGAACCACGTTGCAAGTACGAACCACGTTGTAAGTACGAACCCAGTTGAAGGAACGAACCACGTTTCAAGAACGAACCACGTTGTAAGTACGAACCCAGTTGCAAGTACGAACCACGTTGCAAGTACGAACCACGTTGCAAGTACGAACCACGTTGTAAGTATGAACGCAGTTGCAAGTACGAACCACGTTGCAAGTACGAACCACGTTGCAAGTACCAACCACGTTGCAAGTACGAACCACGTTGCAAGTACGAACCACGTTGCAAGTACGAACAACGTTGCAAGTACGAACCACGTTGTAAGTACGAACCACGTTGCAAGTACTAACCCAGTTGCAAGTACTAACACAGTTGCAAGTACTAACCCAGTTGCAAGTACTAACCCAATTGCAAGTACTGCATACATTGTTTTATTTTATTTTTTTTATTTTATTGTAAATTTTATACTTAAAAAAAAAAAAAAAAAAAAAAATTTTATTCTATTTAAAAAAAAAAAAAATTAAAAAAAAAAAAAAAAAAAAAAAAAAATTCCTATTCTATTTAAAAAAAAAAAAAATTCCTATTTAAAAAAAAAAACTACAAAAAAAAAAAAAATTCTTGCTAGTTTCTTGCGAACCACGTTGTAAGTACGAACCACGTTGCAAGTACGAACCACGTTGTAAGTACGAACCACGTTGCAAGTACGAACCACGTTGCAAGTACGAACCACGTTGCAAGTACGAACCACGTTGCAAGTACGAACCACGTTGCAAGTACGAACCACGTTGCAAGTACGAACCACGTTGCAAGTACGAACCACGTTGCAAGTACGAACCACGTTGTAAGTACGAACCACATTGCAAGTACGAACCACGTTGTAAGTACGAACCACGTTGCAAGTACGAACCACGTTGCAAGTACGAACCACGTTGCAAGTACGAACCATGTTGTAAGTACGAAACCAGTTGCAAGTACGGACCACGTTGCAAGTACGAACCACGTTGCAAGTACGAACCACGTTGCAAGTACGAACCACGTTGTAAGTACGAACCACGTTGCAAGTACGAACCACGTTGCAAGTACGAACCACGTTGCAAGTACGAACCACGTGCAAGTACGAACCACGTTGCAAGTACGAACCACGTTGCAAGTACGAACCACGTTGCAAGTACGAACCACGTTGTAAGTACGAACCCAGTTGAAGGAACGAACCACGTTTCAAGAACGAACCACGTTGTAAGTACGAACCCAGTTGCAAGTACGAACCACGTTGCAAGTACGAACCACGTTGCAAGTACGAACCACGTTGTAAGTACGAACAAAAAAAAAAAAAAAAAAAAATTTCCTATTCTATTTAACAAAAAAAAAAAAAAAAAAAAAAAAAAAAAAAAATTCCTATTCTATTTAAAAAAAAAAATAAAAATTAAAAAAAAAAAAAAAAAAAATTCCTATTATATTTAAAAAAAAATTTCCTCTTTTATTTGAAAAAAAAAAAAAAAATTAAAAAAAAAAAAAAAAAAAAAAGAAAATTTCCTATTCTATTTAAAAAAAAAAAAAAAAAAAAATTTCCTATTCTATTAAAAAAAAAAAAAAAAACTAAAAAAAAAAAAAAAAAAAAAAAAAAAAATTTCCTCTTTTATTTAAAAAAAAAAAAAAAAAATTAAAAAAAAAAAAAAAAAAAAAAAAATTCTTCTTCTATTTCAAAAAAAAAAAAAAATTAAAAAAAAAAAAAAAAAAATTTCCTATTCTAATTAAAAAAAAAAAAAAAATTAAAAAAAAAATAAAAAAAAACAAAAAAAATTTCCTATTCTATTTAAAAAAAAAAAAAAAAATTCTTATTCCATTAAAAAAAAAAAAAAAAAAAATTTTCCTGCTAGTTTCTTGCGAACCACGTTGTAAGTACGAACCACGTTGCAAGTACGAACCACGTTGCAAGTACGAACCACGTTGCAAGTACGAACCAC
>CAUVYM010000429.1:22500-39524 GCA_963556165.1 Tipula helvola
AGCAGTTCAATCGTCGTTTATTGTGACCTATATTGTCACCAATTTGTGAGCAGTTCAGTCGTCGTTTATTGTGACCTACATTGTCACCAATTTCCAAAGGTATGCTTTCTTCGGTGTGACCTGTCTTGTCACCAACTTTCAGCGCTATTTAGTCGTCCGTGTGACCTACATTGTCACCAACTGATAGCCATTTATTCTTCGGTGTGACCTGCCTTGTCACCAACTTGCATCGCCATTTGATTCTTCGGAGTGACCTTTATTGTCACCAACTTGCGTCGCCATTTGATTCTTCGGAGTGACCTTTATTGTCACCAACTTGCATCACCATTTGATTCTTCGGAATGACCTATATTGTCATCATGTGTAGCTGTTCATGCGTCGAGATGACCTACATTGTCATCAATCATCATTGTTCGATTTTTTAATTATTATTTAATTTAAAATCATTTTCAATTTGTAATTATTATTTAATTCAAAATCATTTTCAATTTGTAATTATTATTTAATTGAATTTATTTACAGATTTTAATTATTATTTAATTCCAAATCATTTGTCAAAGTTTAATTAGTAGTGAATTTCAAAATGTCTTCAATTTAAATATTATTGTAACACAAACCAATTTTCAAGTTTTAACTAATAATTCAAGATCGTTTTCGGATTTAAAAATTAGTATTTAATTTCAAACCGAATTTCAAATTTATGAATCATTATTTTACTTCACTAATCAATTTCAATTGTAATTATTAGTTAATCTTAAAACCATTTTGCGAATTTGAAGTATTATTTAACTTCAAAGTCAATTTTGAACGTTAATTATTATCGAATTGCAAAATCGATGTTCAAATGTTAATTATTATTTAGTTCAAAATCATTTTTAAATTCTAATGATTATTTACGTGAACTATTTGTAAATTTATAAATCATTGTTCCATATTATATTGATTTCATGTTTTAGCTTCAAATTTATTAACTAACTTTGATTGTAGACATTAGTATTAGTCAATTAATAACTTGCCAATTTGTAAATTATGAGTTATTTCATTATACATATACTAGTTCAATAACTAACTTCAAAAATTAGCAATTGTTATTGCATTTCTTCCATTTATAAGTTGGTTAATTCAACATTTAACTGCAAATTTGTCATCATGCATTGTAGTTCGGTAATTCGTTGCGAACTTACCAAACATTATTGATTTTTCAAGTATACATTGCTAGTGTGATAATTCAGTTGTACATTTATCAATAATTTTTTGTAAATTAGTCAACTATTATTTGTAATTTCAGAATTATTTCACATTAATTGATCGATACTTTAAGTTCAAATGGTTGATTGGTTTCAAAGGTTAATAAGTGTTATTTGAATTCAATTCTACGTTGTTAATTGTCGTGTAATTAATTATTATTAGTTCAATAATTCAAATTTACAAATAAATATTTTAATTATGATATAATTAGTTCATTAAAATATCATTTTTTCTAATTGTAATTCAAACCCATGTTTCAAATTCAATAATTAGTTAATTTCTTAATTTTAATTATTATCTAAAATTTTGAGTTATGTATTATCTTTATATATATAAGTTTCAACTTAATTCATTATTTTTATATTTGTTTTTGTAATTTCAAAATTATTTCAGAATTGACTAATCAATATTGAGTTCAAAATTGGTGTCAACATTTAATAGTCATTATTAGTCCAACGACTTATTTCAAATTATTCAGTAATCATTTCCTTCCAATTGGACAATATTTACCATCAGTTCAAATTTAGCAATTTTATTATTTTTTAAAATTCAATACTACAACTTCAATTATGTTAGTTAAATAATTAATGTTAAATTTATCAATTAATGTTGAATTTCAAGTATACAAGTTTTTGTCAATAATGTGTTTTTTAAATTTATCAAATAATTATTTAATCTCGGTATGAATTCCAAATTAATCAATTACTAGTTAACTTCAATTTTATTAGTATTTATTTCTAATTACTATGTAGTTTATTTAAAAACCATGCTCAGTTAAAAATAATATTGGAAGTGGTATTATCACTTCAAGTTTCAGCTATTATTGATTTCGAGATTATTTTAACATATTCGTTTTCAGTTTATTAATTAATTGCAAATGATTGCCATTACATTTCAATTACATTATTTTCAATTATACTTGCAGATTCATAATTAATGCTTTGTTTTTTGAAGATACATCCTGGATGGTCACTTAGTTCAATTATGTATTCTTCGTTTAAAGTACACAGACTTTAAGGTCGCGGGCATGTTAACGCCGGAATTATTTACCAGCGTTCTTAAACTAAAAAATCCAAGGTGTACCTAAAAAATCCTTAGAAAAGTGTTAAAGTATACATATGTATGTATTAGAATTACTTTTATTATGCTTATATATTATAGGAATTATAATATTATTAATTAGAATATTTAAGTTCATAATAATTGACTTTGTAAATTTCCATATAATCTTGATATATTTAGTGGACAACGTTATGAATGAAATGTTATAAACCAATTTAATTTATATGCAATTCGTTCATAAGTTCATTATAATTATCATAATATGTTTCATTATAATCAATATTCGTTATAATTGATATGTTTCATTATAATGAATAACGAAATGTAGTATGTAGTTCTATTGTATAGTACATATTTCACATTTTTGACAGCTACCAACGTATATATCGTGTACGAGTCTTGTATTCGTGCATCTGTTGCATTGTATTCATTAGCTTTTGGTTATTGATTTTGTAATATAATTTCTTAGTAACTTTTTGATTTTGGTGATGAAGACATCGTTCGATACGATGCTTCATAAAATAAAAATGATGTAGTTTGGCATTTAATAATGTGTTTTTTATTCTAACCCGTAAATTGGAGGTGTAAATCGAGTTTGATTTAAGGAATTTAGTGTTCCGCATTAATTCGCTCTTTGAAGGAAATAAAGAGTTTATCAATAAAAAGTAAAATCATACAGTCCATTAAAAATTGTCATCAAACCAAATAGTCAGTGGCGAAAGGTTTTTATCCAGCGTCGCCAATATTTAAAAAAAAAAAAAAAAAAAAATTCTTCTTCTATTTCAAAAAAAAAAAAAATTAAAAAAAAAAAAAAAAAAAAAAAAAAAATTTCCTATTCTAATTAAAAAAAAAAAAAAATTAAAAAAAAAAAAAAAAAAAAAAAAAAAATTCATATTCTATTTAAAAAAAAAAAAAAATTTCTTATTCCATTAAAAAAAAAAAAAAAAAAATTTCTTGCTAGTTTCTTGCGAACCACGTTGTAAGTACAAACCACGTTGCAAGTACGAACCACGTTGCAAGTACGAACCACGTTGCAAGTACGAACCACGTTGCAAGTACGAACCACGTTGCAAGTACGAACCACGTTGTAAGCACGAACCACGTTGTAAGTACGAACCACGTTGCAAGTACGAACCACATTGCAAGTACGAACCACGTTGCAAGTACGAACCACGTTGCAAGTACGAACCACGTTGCAAGTACGAACCACGTTGTAAGTACGAACCACGTTGCAAGTACGAACCACGTTGCAAGTACGAACCACGTTGCAAGTACGAACCACGTTGTAAGAACGAACCACGTTGTAAGTACGAACCACGTTGCAAGTACGAACCACATTGCAAGTACGAACCACGTTGCAAGTACGAACCACGTTGCAAGTACGAACCACGTTGTAAGTACGAACCACGTTGCAAGTACGAACCACGTTGCAAGTACGAACCACGTTGCAAGTACGAACCACGTTGCAAGTTCGAACCAAGTTGCAAGTACGAACCTCGTTGCAAGTACGAACAACGTTGCAAGTACGAACCACGTTGTAAGTACGAACCACGTTGCAAGTACTAACCCAGTGCAAGTACTAACACAGTTGCAAGTACTAACCCAGTTGCAAGTACTAACACAATTGCAAGTACTGCATACATTGTTTTATTTTATTTTATTGTAAATTTTATACTTAAAAAAAAAACAAAAAAAAAAAATTTTTATTCTATTTAAAAAAAAAAAAAAATTAAAAAAAAAAAAAAAAAAAAAAAATTCCTATTCTATTTAAAAAAAAAAAAAAAAAAAAATTAAAAAAAAAAAAAAAAAAAAAAACTATTTAAAAAAAAAAAAAAAAAACTACAAAAAAAAAAAAAAAAAATTCCTATTCTATTTAAAAAAAAAAAAAAAAAAAAATTTCCTATTTTATTTAAAAAAAAAATAAAAAAAAAAAAATTTAAAAAAAAAAAAAAAAAAAAAAAAAAAAAAATTTCCTATTCTATTTAAAAAAAAAAAAAAAAAAAAAAAAAAAAAAAAAATTTCATATTCTATTTAACAAAAAAAAAAAAAAAAAAAAAAATTCCTATTATATTTAAAAAAAAAAAAAAAAAAAAAATTAAAAAAAAAAAAAAAAAAAAAAAAATTTCCTATTCTATTTAAAAAAAAAAAAAAAAAAATTTCCTATTCTATTAAAAAAAAAAATAAAAAAAAAAAAAAAAAAAAATTTCCTCTTTTCTTTAAAAAAAAAAAATTAAAAAAAAAAAAAAAAAAAAAAAAAAAATTTCCTCTTCTATTTAAAAAAAAAAAAAACTACAAAAAAAAAAAAAAAAAAAAATTTCCTATTCTATTTAAAAAAAAAAACAAGTACTAACCCAGTTGCAAGTACGAACCACGTTGTAAATACGAACCACGTTGCAAGTACGAACCTCGTTGCAAGTACGAACCACGTTGCAAGTACGAACCACGTTGTAAGTACGAACCACGTTGCAAGTACGAACCACGTTGTAAGTACGAACCCAGTTGCAAGTACGAACCACGTTGCAAGTACGAACCACGTTGCAAGTACGAACCACGTTGCAAGTACGAACCACGTTGCAAGTACGAACCACGTTGCAAGTACGAACCACGTTGCAAGTACGAATCACGTTGCAAGTACGAACCACGTTGCAAGTACGAACCACGTTGTAAGTACGAACCACGTTGCAAGTACGAACCACGTTGTAAGTACGAACCCAGTTGCAAGTACGAACCACGTTGCAAGTACGAACCCAGTTGCAAGTACGAACCACGTTGCAAGTACGAACCACGTTGCAAGTACGAACCACGTTGCAAGTACGAACCACGTTGCAAGTACGAACCACGTTGCAAGTACGAACCCAGTTGCATGCAAGTACGAACCACGTTGCAAGTACGAATCACGTTGCAAGTACGAACCACGTTGCAAGTACGAACCACGTTGTAAGTACGAACCACGTTGCAAGTACGAACCACGTTGTAAGTACGAACCCAGTTGCAAGTACGAACCACGTTGCAAGTACGAACCCAGTTGCAAGTACGAACCACGTTGCAAGTACGAACCACGTTGCAAGTACGAATCACGTTGCAAGTGCGAACCACGTTGCAAGTACGAACCACGTTGTAAGTACGAACCACGTTGCAAGTACGAACCACGTTGCAAGTACGAACCACGTTGTAAGTACGAACCACGTTGCAAGTACGAACCACGTTGCAAGTACGAACCACGTTGCAAGTACGAACCACGTTGCAAGTACGAACCACGTTGCAAGTACGAACCACGTTGCAAGTACGAACCACGTTGTAAGTACGAACCGAGTTGCAAGTACGAACCACGTTGTAAGTACGAACCGAGTTGCAAGTACGAACCACGTTGCAAGTACGAACTACGTTGCAAGTACGAACCACGTTGTAAGTACGAACCACGTTGCAAGTACGAACCACGTTGTAAGTACGAACCACGTTGCAAGTACGAACCACGTTGTAAGTACGAACCCAGTTGCAAGTACGAACCACGTTGCAAGTACGAACCACGTTGCAAGTACGAACCACGTTGCAAGTACGAACCACGTTGCAAGTACGAACCACGTTGCAAGTACGAACCCAGTTGCAAGTACGAACCACGTTGCAAGTACGAACCACGTTGCAAGTACGAATCACGTTGCAAGTACGAACCACGTTGCAAGTACGAACCACGTTGTAAGTACGAACCACGTTGCAAGTACGAACCACGTTGCAAGTACGAACCACGTTGCAAGTACGAACCACGTTGCAAGTACGAACCACGTTGCAAGTACGAACCACGTTGCAAGTACGAACCACGTTGTAAGTACGAACCGAGTTGCAAGTACGAACCACGTTGCAAGTACGAACCACGTTGCAAGTACGAACCACGTTGTAAGTACGAACCACGTTGCAAGTACGAACCACGTTGTAAGTACGAACCACGTTGCAAGTACGAACCACGTTGTAAGTACGAACCCAGTTGCAAGTACGAACCACGTTGCAAGTACGAACCACGTTGCAAGTACGAACCACGTTGCAAGTACGAACCACGTTGCAAGTACGAACCACGTTGCAAGTACGAACCACGTTGTAAGTACGAACCCAGTTGCAAGTACGAACCACGTTGCAAGTACGAACCACGTTGCAAGTACGAATCACGTTGCAAGTACGAACCACGTTGCAAGTACGAACCACGTTGCAAGTACGAACCACGTTGTAAGTACGAACCACGTTGCAAGTACGAACCACGTTGTAAGTACGAACCACGTTGCAAGTACGAACCACGTTGCAAGTACGAACCACGTTGCAAGTACGAACCACGTTGTAAGTACGAACCCAGTTGCAAGTACGAACCACGTTGCAAGTACGAACCACGTTGCAAGTACGAACCACGTTGCAAGTACGAACCACGTTGCAAGTACGAACCACGTTGCAAGTACGAACCACGTTGCAAGTACGAACCACGTTGTAAGTACGAACCACGTTGCAAGTACGAACCACGTTGTAAGTACGAACCACGTTGCAAGTACGAACCACGTTGCAAGTACGAACCACGTTGCAAGTACGAACCACGTTGTAAGTACGAACCACGTTGCAAGTACGAACCACGTTGCAAGTACGAACCACGTTGCAAGTACGAACCACGTTGCAAGTACGAATCACGTTGCAAGTACGAACCACGTTGCAAGTACGAACCACGTTGTAAGTACGAACCACGTTGCAAGTACGAACCACGTTGCAAGTACGAACCACGTTGCAAGTACGAACCACGTTGCAAGTACGAACCACGTTGCAAGTACGAACCACGTTGCAAGTACGAACCACGTTGTAAGTACGAACCGAGTTGCAAGTACGAACCACGTTGCAAGTACGAACCACGTTGCAAGTACGAACCACGTTGTAAGTACGAACCACGTTGCAAGTACGAACCACGTTGTAAGTACGAACCACGTTGCAAGTACGAACCACGTTGTAAGTACGAACCACGTTGCAAGTACGAACCACGTTGCAAGTACGAACCACGTTGCAAGTACGAACCACGTTGCAAGTACGAACCACGTTGCAAGTACGAACCACGTTGCAAGTACGAACCACGTTGCAAGTACGAACCACGTTGTAAGTACGAACCACGTTGCAAGTACGAACCACGTTGCAAGTACGAACCACGTTGCAAGTACGAACCACGTTGCAAGTACGAACCACGTTGCAAGTACGAACCGAGTTGCAAGTACGAACCACGTTGCAAGTACGAACCACGTTGCAAGTACGAACCACGTTGCAAGTACGAACCACGTTGTAAGTACGAACCACGTTGCAAGTACGAACCACGTTGTAAGTACGAACCACGTTGCAAGTACGAACCACGTTGTAAGCACGAACCCAGTTGCAAGTACGAACCACGTTGCAAGTACGAACCACGTTGCAAGTACGAACCACGTTGCAAGTACGAACCACGTTGCAAGTACGAACCACGTTGCAAGTACGAACCCAGTTGCAAGTACGAACCACGTTGCAAGTACGAACCACGTTGCAAGTACGAATCACGTTGCAAGTACGAACCACGTTGCAAGTACGAACCACGTTGTAAGTACGAACCACGTTGCAAGTACGAACCACGTTGCAAGTACGAACCACGTTGCAAGTACGAACCACGTTGCAAGTACGAACCACGTTGCAAGTACGAACCACGTTGTAAGTACGAACCGAGTTGCAAGTACGAACCACGTTGCAAGTACGAACCACGTTGCAAGTACGAACCACGTTGTAAGTACGAACCACGTTGCAAGTACGAACCACGTTGTAAGTACGAACCACGTTGCAAGTACGAACCACGTTGTAAGTACGAACCCAGTTGCAAGTACGAACCACGTTGCAAGTACGAACCACGTTGCAAGTACGAACCACGTTGCAAGTACGAACCACGTTGCAAGTACGAACCACGTTGCAAGTACGAACCCAGTTGCAAGTACGAACCACGTTGCAAGTACGAACCACGTTGCAAGTACGAATCACGTTGCAAGTACGAACCACGTTGCAAGTACGAACCACGTTGTAAGTACGAACCACGTTGCAAGTACGAACCACGTTGCAAGTACGAACCACGTTGCAAGTACGAACCACGTTGCAAGTACGAACCACGTTGCAAGTACGAACCACGTTGCAAGTACGAACCACGTTGTAAGTACGAACCGAGTTGCAAGTACGAACCACGTTGCAAGTACGAACCACGTTGCAAGTACGAACCCAGTTGCAAGTACGAACCACGTTGCAAGTACGAACCACGTTGCAAGTACGAATCACGTTGCAAGTACGAACCACGTTGCAAGTACGAATCACGTTGCAAGTACGAACCACGTTGCAAGTACGAACCACGTTGTAAGTACGAACCACGTTGCAAGTACGAACCACGTTGTAAGTACGAACCGAGTTGCAAGTACGAACCACGTTGCAAGTACGAACCACGTTGCAAGTACGAACCACGTTGTAAGTACGAACCACGTTGCAAGTACGAACCACGTTGTAAGTACGAACCACGTTGCAAGTACGAACCACGTTGTAAGTACGAACCCAGTTGCAAGTACGAACCACGTTGCAAGTACGAACCACGTTGCAAGTACGAACCACGTTGCAAGTACGAACCACGTTGCAAGTACGAACCACGTTGCAAGTACGAACCCAGTTGCAAGTACGAACCACGTTGCAAGTACGAACCACGTTGCAAGTACGAATCACGTTGCAAGTACGAACCACGTTGCAAGTACGAACCACGTTGTAAGTACGAACCACGTTGCAAGTACGAACCACGTTGCAAGTACGAACCACGTTGCAAGTACGAACCACGTTGCAAGTACGAACCACGTTGCAAGTACGAACCACGCTGTAAGTACGAACCGAGTTGCAAGTACGAACCACGTTGCAAGTACGAACCACGTTGCAAGTACGAACCACGTTGTAAGTACGAACCACGTTGCAAGTACGAACCACGTTGTAAGTACGAACCACGTTGCAAGTACGAACCACGTTGTAAGTACGAACCAGTTGCAAGTACGAACCACGTTGCAAGTACGAACCACGTTGCAAGTACGAACCACGTTGCAAGTACGAACCACGTTGCAAGTACGAACCACGTTGCAAGTACGAACCACGTTGCAAGTACGAACCCAGTTGCAAGTACGAACCACGTTGCAAGTACGAACCACGTTGCAAGTACGAATCACGTTGCAAGTACGAACCACGTTGCAAGTACGAACCACGTTGTAAGTACGAACCACGTTGCAAGTACGAACCACGTTGCAAGTACGAACCCAGTTGCAAGTACGAACCACGTTGTAAGTACGAACCACGTTGCAAGTACGAACCACGTTGCAAGTACGAACCACGTTGCAAGTACGAACCACGTTGCAAGTACGAACCACGTTGCAAGTACGAACCCAGTTGCAAGTACGAACCACGTTGCAAGTACGAACCACGTTGCAAGTACGAATCACGTTGCAAGTACGAACCACGTTGCAAGTACGAACCACGTTGTAAGTACGAACCACGTTGCAAGTACGAACCACGTTGCAAGTACGAACCACGTTGCAAGTACGAACCACGTTGCAAGTACGAACCACGTTGCAAGTACGAACCACGTTGCAAGTACGAACCACGTTGTAAGTACGAACCGAGTTGCAAGTACGAACCACGTTGTAAGTACGAACCGAGTTGCAAGTACGAACCACGTTGCAAGTACGAACCACGTTGCAAGTACGAACCACGTTGTAAGTACGAACCACGTTGCAAGTACGAACCACGTTGTAAGTACGAACCACGTTGCAAGTACGAACCACGTTGTAAGTACGAACCCAGTTGCAAGTACGAACCACGTTGCAAGTACGAACCACGTTGCAAGTACGAACCACGTTGCAAGTACGAACCACGTTGCAAGTACGAACCACGTTGCAAGTACGAACCCAGTTGCAAGTACGAACCACGTTGCAAGTACGAACCACGTTGCAAGTACGAATCACGTTGCAAGTACGAACCACGTTGCAAGTACGAACCACGTTGTAAGTACGAACCACGTTGCAAGTACGAACCACGTTGCAAGTACGAACCACGTTGCAAGTACGAACCACGTTGCAAGTACGAACCACGTTGCAAGTACGAACCACGTTGCAAGTACGAACCACGTTGTAAGTACGAACCGAGTTGCAAGTACGAACCACGTTGCAAGTACGAACCACGTTGCAAGTACGAACCACGTTGTAAGTACGAACCACGTTGCAAGTACGAACCACGTTGTAAGTACGAACCACGTTGCAAGTACGAACCACGTTGTAAGTACGAACCCAGTTGCAAGTACGAACCACGTTGCAAGTACGAACCACGTTGCAAGTACGAACCACGTTGCAAGTACGAACCACGTTGCAAGTACGAACCACGTTGCAAGTACGAACCACGTTGCAAGTACGAACCCACGTTGCAAGTACGAACCACGTTGCAAGTACGAACCACGTTGCAAGTACGAATCCACGTTGCAAGTACGAACCACGTTGCAAGTACGAACCACGTTGTCAAGTACGAACCACGTTGCAAGTACGAACCACGTTGCAAGTACGAACCACGTTGCAAGTACGAACCCGTTGCAAGTACGAACCACGTTGCAAGTACGAACCACGTTGTAAGTACGAACCACGTTGCAAGTACGAACCACGTTGCAAGTACGAACCACGTTGCAAGTACGAACCACGTTGCAAGTACGAACCACGTTGCAAGTACGAACCACGTTGCAAGTACGAACCACGTTGTAAGTACGAACCGACGTTGCAAGTACGAACCACGTTGCAAGTACGAACCACGTTGCAAGTACGAACCACGTTGCAAGTACGAACCACGTTGCAAGTACGAACCACGTTGTAAGTACGAACCACGTTGCAAGTACGAACCACGTTGCAAGTACGAACCACGTTGCAAGTACGAACCCAGTTGCAAGTACGAACCACGTTGCAAGTACGAACCACGTTGCAAGTACGAATCACGTTGCAAGTACGAACCACGTTGCAAGTACGAACCACGTTGCAAGTACGAACCACGTTGCAAGTACGAACCACGTTGTAAGTACGAACCCAGTTGCAAGTACGAACCACGTTGCAAGTACGAACCACGTTGCAAGTACGAACCACGTTGCAAGTACGAACCACGTTGCAAGTACGAACCACGTTGCAAGTACGAACCACGTTGCAAGTACGAACCACGTTGCAAGTACGAACCACGTTGCAAGTACGAACCACGTTGCAAGTACGAACCACGTTGCAAGTACGAACCCACGTTGCAAGTACGAACCACGTTGTAAGTACGAACCACGTTGCAAGTACGAACCACGTTGCAAGTACGAACCACGTTGCAAGTACGAACCACGTTGCAAGTACGAACCACGTTGTAAGTACGAACCGAGTTGCAAGTACGAACCACGTTGCAAGTACGAACCACGTTGCAAGTACGAACCACGTTGCAAGTACGAACCACGTTGCAAGTACGAACCACGTTGTAAGTACGAACCACGTTGCAAGTACGAACCACGTTGTAAGTACGAACCACGTTGCAAGTACGAACCACGTTGCAAGTACGAACCACGTTGCAAGTACGAACCACGTTGCAAGTACGAACCACGTTGCAAGTACGAACCACGTTGCAAGTACGAACCACGTTGCAAGTACGAACCCACGTTGCAAGTACGAACCACGTTGCAAGTACGAACCACGTTGCAAGTACGAACCACGTTGCAAGTACGAACCACGTTGTAAGTACGAACCACGTTGCAAGTACGAACCACGTTGTAAGTACGAACCCAGTTGCAAGTACGAACCACGTTGCAAGTACGAACCAGTTGCAAGTACGAACCACGTTGCAAGTACGAACCACGTTGCAAGTACGAATCACGTTGCAAGTACGAACCACGTTGCAAGTACGAACCACGTTGTAAGTACGAACCACGTTGCAAGTACGAACCACGTTGCAAGTACGAACCACGTTGCAAGTACGAACCACGTTGCAAGTACGAACCACGTTGCAAGTACGAACCACGTTGCAAGTACGAACCACGTTGTAAGTACGAACCGAGTTGCAAGTACGAACCACGTTGCTAAGTACGAACCGAGTTGCAAGTACGAACCACGTTGCAAGTACGAACCACGTTGCAAGTACGAACCACGTTGTAAGTACGAACCACGTTGCAAGTACGAACCACGTTGTAAGTACGAACCACGTTGCAAGTACGAACCACGTTGTAAGTACGAACCCAGTTGCAAGTACGAACCACGTTGCAAGTACGAACCACGTTGCAAGTACGAACCACGTTGCAAGTACGAACCACGTTGCAAGTACGAACCACGTTGCAAGTACGAACCCAGTTGCAAGTACGAACCACGTTGCAAGTACGAACCACGTTGCAAGTACGAACCACGTTGCAAGTACGAACACGTTGCAAGTACGAACCACGTTGTAAGTACGAACCACGTTGCAAGTACGAACCACGTTGCAAGTACGAACCACGTTGCAAGTACGAACCACGTTGCAAGTACGAACCACGTTGCAAGTACGAACCACGTTGCAAGTACGAACCACGTTGTAAGTACGAACCACGTTGCAAGTACGAACCACGTTGCAAGTACGAACCACGTTGCAAGTACGAACCACGTTGTAAGTACGAACCACGTTGCAAGTACGAACCACGTTGCAAGTACGAACCACGTTGCAAGTACGAACCACGTTGTAAGTACGAACCCAGTTGCAAGTACGAACCACGTTGCAAGTACGAACCACGTTGCAAGTACGAACCACGTTGCAAGTACGAACCACGTTGCAAGTACGAACCACGTTGCAAGTACGAACCACGTTGCAAGTACGAACCACGTTGCAAGTACGAACCACGTTGCAAGTACGAACCACGTTGCAAGTACGAACCACGTTGCAAGTACGAACCACGTTGCAAGTACGAACCACGTTGTAAGTACGAACCACGTTGCAAGTACGAACCACGTTGCAAGTACGAACCACGTTGCAAGTACGAACCACGTTGTAAGTACGAACCACGTTGCAAGTACGAACCACGTTGCAAGTACGAACCACGTTGCAAGTACGAACCACGTTGCAAGTACGAACCACGTTGCAAGTACGAACCACGTTGCAAGTACGAACCACGTTGCAAGTACGAACCACGTTGCAAGTACGAACCACGTTGCAAGTACGAACCACGTTGCAAGTACGAACCACGTTGCAAGTACGAACCACGTTGCAAGTACGAACACGTTGCAAGTACGAACCACGTTGCAAGTACGAACCACGTTGCAAGTACGAACCACGTTGCAAGTACGAACCACGTTGCAAGTACGAACCACGTTGCAAGTACGAACCACGTTGCAAGTACGAACCACGTTGCAAGTACGAACCACGTTGCAAGTACGAACCACGTTGCAAGTACGAACCCGTTGCAAGTACGAACCACGTTGCAAGTACGAACCACGTTGCAAGTACGAACCACGTTGCAAGTACGAACCACGTTGCAAGTACGAACCACGTTGCAAGTACGAACCACGTTGCAAGTACGAACCAGTTGCAAGAAAAAGTACGAACCACGTTGCAAGTACGAACCACGTTGCAAGTACGAACCACGTTGCAAGTACGAACCACGTTGCAAGTACGAACCACGTTGCAAGTACGAACCACGTTGCAAGTACGAACCACGTTGCAAGTACGAACCCACGTTGCAAGTACGAACCACGTTGCAAGTACGAACCACGTTGCAAAGTACGAACCACGTTGCAAGTACGAACCACGTTGCAAGTACGAACCACGTTGCAAGTACGAACCACGTTGCAAGTACGAACCACGTTGCAAGTACGAACCACGTTGCAAGTACGAACCACGTTGCAAGTACGAACCACGTTGCAAGTACGAACCACGTTGCAAGTACGAACCACGTTGCAAGTACGAACCACGTTGCAAGTACGAACCACGTTGCAAGTACGAACCACGTTGCAAGTACGAACCACGTTGCAAGTACGAACCAGTTGCAAGTACGAACCACGTTGCAAGTACGAACCACGTTGCAAGTACGAACCACGTTGCAAGTACGAACCACGTTGCAAGTACGAACCACGTTGCAAGTACGAACCACGTTGCAAGTACGAACCACGTTGCAAGTACGAACCACGTTGCAAGTACGAACCACGTTGCAAGTACGAACCACGTTGCAAGTACGAACCACGTTGCAAGTACGAACCACGTTGCAAGTACGAACCACGTTGCAAGTACGAACCACGTTGCAAGTACGAACCACGTTGCAAGTACGAACCACGTTGCAAGTACGAACCACGTTGCAAGTACGAACCACGTTGCAAGTACGAACCACGTTGCAAGTACGAACCACGTTGCAAGTACGAACCACGTTGCAAGTACGAACCACGTTGCAAGTACGAACCACGTTGCAAGTACGAACCACGTTGCAAGTACGAACCACGTTGCAAGTACGAACCACGTTGCAAGTACGAACCACGTTGCAAGTACGAACCACGTTGCAAGTACGAACCACGTTGCAAGTACGAACCACGTTGCAAGTACGAACCACGTTGCAAGTACGAACCACGTTGCAAGTACGAACCACGTTGCAAGTACGAACCACGTTGCAAGTACGAACCACGTTGCAAGTACGAACCACGTTGCAAGTACGAACCACGTTGCAAGTACGAACCACGTTGCAAGTACGAACCCAGTTGCAAGTACGAACCACGTTGCAAGTACGAACCACGTTGCAAGTACGAACCACGTTGCAAGTACGAACCACGTTGCAAGTACGAACCACGTTGCAAGTACGAACCCAGTTGCAAGTACGAACCACGTTGCAAGTACGAACCACGTTGCAAGTACGAACCACGTTGCAAGTACGAACCACGTTGCAAGTACGAACCACGTTGTAAGTACGAACCACGTTGCAAGTACGAACCACGTTGCAAGTACGAACCACGTTGTAAGTACGAACCGAGTTGCAAGTACGAACCACGTTGCAAGTACGAACCACGTTGCAAGTACGAACCACGTTGTAAGTACGAACCACGTTGCAAGTTACGAACCACGTTGCAAGTACGAACCACGTTGCAAGTACGAACCACGTTGCAAGTACGAACCACGTTGCAAGTACGAACCACGTTGCAAGTACGAACCACGTTGCAAGTACGAACCACGTTGCAAGTACGAACCACGTTGCAAGTACGAACCACGTTGCAAGTACGAACCACGTTGCAAGTACGAACCACGTTGCAAGTACGAACCACGTTGCAAGTACGAACCACGTTGCAAGTACGAACCACGTTGCAAGTACGAACCACGTTGCAAGTACGAACCACGTTGCAAGTACGAACCACGTTGTAAGTACGAACCGACGTTGCAAGTACGAACCACGTTGCAAGTACGAACCAGTTGCAAGTACGAACCACGTTGCAAGTACGAACCACGTTGCAAGTACGAACCACGTTGCAAGTACGAACCACGTTGCAAGTACGAACCACGTTGCAAGTACGAACCACGTTGCAAGTACGAACCCAGTTGCAAGTACGAACCACGTTGCAAGTACGAACCACGTTGCAAGTACGAACCACGTTGCAAGTACGAACCACGTTGCAAGTACGAACCACGTTGTAAGTACGAACCCGTTGCAAGTACGAACCACGTTGTAAGTACGAACCAGTTGCAAGTACGAACCACGTTGCAAGTACGAACCACGTTGCAAGTACGAACCACGTTGCAAGTACGAACCACGTTGCAAGTACGAACCACGTTGTAAGTACGAACCACGTTGCAAGTACGAACCACGTTGCAAGTACGAACCACGTTGCAAGTACGAACCACGTTGCAAGTACGAACCACGTTGCAAGTACGAAACCACGTTGCAAGTACGAACCACGTTGCAAGTACGAACCACGTTGCAAGTACGAACCAGTTGCAAGTACGAACCACGTTGCAAGTACGAACCACGTTGCAAGTACGAACCACGTTGCAAGTACGAACCACGTTGTAAGTACGAACCACGTTGTAAGTACGAACCACGTTGCAAGTACGAACCACGTTGTAAGTACGAACCCAGTTGCAAGTACGAACCACGTTGCAAGTACGAACCACGTTGCAAGTACGAAACCACGTTGCAAGTACGAACCACGTTGCAAGTACGAACCACGTTGCAAGTACGAACCACGTTGCAAGTACGAACCCACGTTGCAAGTACGAACCACGTTGCAAGTACGAATCACGTTGCAAGTACGAACCACGTTGCAAGTACGAACCACGTTGTAAGTACGAACCACGTTGCAAGTACGAACCACGTTGTAAGTACGAACCCAGTTGCAAGTACGAACCACGTTGCAAGTACGAACCCAGTTGCAAGTACGAACCACGTTGCAAGTACGAACCACGTTGCAAGTACGAACCACGTTGCAAGTACGAACCACGTTGCAAGTACGAACCACGTTGTAAGTACGAACCACGTTGCAAGTACGAACCACGTTGCAAGTACGAACCACGTTGCAAGTACGAACCAACGTTGCAAGTACGAACCACCGTTGCAAGTACGAACCACGTTGCAAGTACGAACCACGTTGTAAGTACGAACCGAGTTGCAAGTACGAACCACGTTGTAAGTACGAACCGAGTTGCAAGTACGAACCACGTTGCAAGTACGAACC
>CAUVYM010000430.1:0-77380 GCA_963556165.1 Tipula helvola
ATTTTTGTGGCTCTGAATTTGTGGGCTATAGTTCAGTTGATTTTCAAAAAAATTGAATTTTCCACGAAACGTGTAGAAATATGCAACCGATCCAAATGGCCGTTTGTATGACAATTACAGGTCTCAACGCCTATTGATAGAGGTATCAATCATCGAAATCGGAGCACATTTGCAGATTTTCGATTTTTATGGCTCAGAATTTGTGGGCTATAGTTCAGTTGATTTTCAAAAAAATTGAATTTTCCACGAAACGTGTAGAAATATTCGGCCGATCCAAATGGCCGTTTGTATGACAATTATAGGTCTCAACGGCTATTGATAGAGGTATCAAACATCGAAATCGGAGCACATTTGCATAATTTCGATTTTTATGGCTCTGAATTTGTGGGCTACAGTTCAGTTGATTTTCAAAAAAATTGAATTTTCCACGAAACGTATAGAAATATTCGGCCGATCCAAATGGCCGTTTGTATGACAATTACAGGTCTCAACGCCTATTGATAGAGGTATCAAACATCGAAATCGGAGCACATTTGCAGATTTTCGATTTTTGTGGCTCTGAATTTGTGGGCTATAGTTCAGTTGATTTTCAAAAATATTGAATTTTCCACGAAACGTGTAGAAATATTCGACCGATCCAAATGGCCGTTTGTATGACAATTACAGGTCTCAACGCCTATTGATAGAGGTATCAAACATCGAAATCGGAGCACATTTGCAGATTTTCGATTTTTGTGGCTCTGAATTTGTGGGCTATAGTTCAGTTGATTTTCAAAATGATTGAATTTTTCACGAAACGTGTAGAAATATTCGACCGATCCAAATGGCCGTTTGTATGACAATTACAGGTCTCAACGCCTATTGATAGAGGTATCAAACATCGAAATCGGAGCACATTTGCAGATTTTCGATTTTTGTGGCTCTGAATTTGTGGGCTATAGTTCAGTTGATTTTCAAAAAAATTGAATTTTCCACGAAACGTGTAGAAATACTCGACCGATCCAAATGGCCGTTTGTATGACAATTACAGGTCTCAACGCCTATTGATAGAGATATCAATCAGCGAGATCGGAGCACATTTGCAGATTTTCGATTTTTGTGGCTCTGAATTTGTGGGCTATAGTTCAGTTGATTTTCAAAAAAATTGAATTTTCCACGAAACGTGTAGAAATATTCGACCGATCCAAATGGCCGTTTGTATGACAATTACAGGTCTCAACGCCTATTGATAGAGGTATCAATCATCGAAATCGGAGCACATTTGCATAATTTCGATTTTTATGGCTCTGAATTTGTGGGCTACAGTTCAGTTGATTTTCAAAAAAATTGAATTTTCCACGAAACGTATAGAAATATTCGGCCGATCCAAATGGCCGTTTGTATGACAATTACAGGTCTCAACGCCTATTGATAGAGATATCAATCAGCGAGATCGGAGCACATTTGCAGATTTTCGATTTTTGTGGCTCTGAATTTGTGGGCTATAGTTCAGTTGATTTTCAAAAAATTGAATTTTCCACGAAACGTGTAGAAATATTCGACCGATCCAAATGGCCGTTTGTATGACAATTACAGGTCTCAACGCCTATTGATAGAGGTATCAAACATCGAAATCGGAGCACATTTGCAGATTTTCGATTTTTGTGGCTCTGAATTTGTGGGCTATAGTTCAGTTGATTTTCAAAAATATTGAATTTTCCACGAAACGTGTAGAAATATTCGACCGATCCAAATGGCCGTTTGTATGACAATTACAGGTCTCAACGCCTATTGATAGAGGTATCAATCATCGAAATCGGAGCACATTTGCATAATTTCGATTTTTATGGCTCTGAATTTGTGGGCTACAGTTCAGTTGATTTTCAAAAAAATTGAATTTTCCACGAAACGTGTAGAAATATGCAACCGATCCAAATGGCCGTTTGTATGACAATTACAGGTCTCAACGCCTATTGATAGAGGTATCAATCATCGAAATCGGAGCACATTTGCAGATTTTCGATTTTTATGGCTCAGAATTTGTGGGCTATAGTTCAGTTGATTTTCAAAAAAATTGAATTTTCCACGAAACGTATAGAAATATTCGGCCGATCCAAATGGCCGTTTGTATTACAATTACAGGTCTCAACGCCTATTGATAGAGGTATCAAACATCGAAATCGGAGCACATTTGCAGATTTCGGATTTTTGTGGCTCTGAATTTGTGGGCTATAGTTCAGTTGATTTTCAAAAAAATTGAATTTTCCACGAAACGTGTAGAAATATTCGACCGATCCAAATGGCCGTTTGTATGACAATTACAGGTCTCAACGCCTATTGATAGAGGTATCAATCATCGAAATCGGAGCACATTTGCAGATTTTCGATTTTTATGGCTCAGAATTTGTGGGCTATAGTTCAGTTGATTTTCAAAAAAATTGAATTTTCCACGAAACGTATAGAAATATTCGGCCGATCCAAATGGCCGTTTGTATTACAATTACAGGTCTCAACGCCTATTGATAGAGGTATCAAACATCGAAATCGGAGCACATTTGCAGATTTCGGATTTTTGTGGCTCTGAATTTGTGGGCTATAGTTCAGTTGATTTTCAAAAAAATTGAATTTTCCACGAAACGTGTAGAATTATGCAACCGATCCAAATGGCCGTTTGTATGACAATTACAGGTCTCAACGCCTATTGATAGAGGTATCAATCATCGAAATCGGAGCACATTTGCAGATTTTCGATTTTTATGGCTCAGAATTTGTGGGCTATAGTTCAGTTGATTTTCAAAAAAATTGAATTTTCCACGAAACGTGTAGAAATATTCGGCCGATCCAAATGGCCGTTTGTATGACAATTATAGGTCTCAACGGCTATTGATAGAGGTATCAAACATCGAAATCGGAGCACATTTGCATAATTTCGATTTTTATGGCTCTGAATTTGTGGGCTACAGTTCAGTTGATTTTCAAAAAATTGAATTTTCCACGAAACGTATAGAAATATTCGGCCGATCCAAATGGCCGTTTGTATGACAATTACAGGTCTCAACGCCTATTGATAGAGGTATCAAACATCGAAATCGGAGCACATTTGCAGATTTTCGATTTTTGTGGCTCTGAATTTGTGGGCTATAGTTCAGTTGATTTTCAAAAATATTGAATTTTCCACGAAACGTGTAGAAATATTCGACCGATCCAAATGGCCGTTTGTATGACAATTACAGGTCTCAACGCCTATTGATAGAGGTATCAAACATCGAAATCGGAGCACATTTGCAGATTTTCGATTTTTGTGGCTCTGAATTTGTGGGCTATAGTTCAGTTGATTTTCAAAATGATTGAATTTTTCACGAAACGTGTAGAAATATTCGACCGATCCAAATGGCCGTTTGTATGACAATTACAGGTCTCAACGCCTATTGATAGAGGTATCAAACATCGAAATCGGAGCACATTTGCAGATTTTCGATTTTTGTGGCTCTGAATTTGTGGGCTATAGTTCAGTTGATTTTCAAAAAATTGAATTTTCCACGAAACGTGTAGAAATATTCGACCGATCCAAATGGCCGTTTGTATGACAATTACAGGTCTCAACGCCTATTGATAGAGGTATCAAACATCGAAATCGGAGCACATTTGCAGATTTTCGATTTTTGTGGCTCTGAATTTGTGGGCTATAGTTCAGTTGATTTTCAAAAAAATTGAATTTTCCACGAAACGTGTAGAAATACTCGACCGATCCAAATGGCCGTTTGTATGACAATTACAGGTCTCAACGCCTATTGATAGAGATATCAATCAGCGAGATCGGAGCACATTTGCAGATTTTCGATTTTTGTGGCTCTGAATTTGTGGGCTATAGTTCAGTTGATTTTCAAAAAAATTGAATTTTCCACGAAACGTGTAGAAATATTCGACCGATCCAAATGGCCGTTTGTATGACAATTACAGGTCTCAACGCCTATTGATAGAGGTATCAAACATCGAAATCGGAGCACATTTGCAGATTTTCGATTTTTGTGGCTCTGAATTTGTGGGCTATAGTTCAGTTGATTTTCAAAAATATTGAATTTTCCACGAAACGTGTAGAAATATTCGACCGATCCAAATGGCCGTTTGTATGACAATTACAGGTCTCAACGCCTATTGATAGAGGTATCAATCATCGAAATCGGAGCACATTTGCATAATTTCGATTTTTATGGCTCTGAATTTGTGGGCTACAGTTCAGTTGATTTTCAAAAAAATTGAATTTTCCACGAAACGTATAGAAATATTCGGCCGATCCAAATGGCCGTTTGTATGACAATTACAGGTCTCAACGCCTATTGATAGAGGTATCAAACCTCGAAATCGGAGCACATTTGCAGATTTTCGATTTTTGTGGCTCTGAATTTGTGGGCTATAGTTCAGTTGATTTTCAAAAAAATTGAATTTTCCACGAAACGTGTAGAAATACTCGACCGATCCAAATGGCCGTTTGTATGACAATTACAGGTCTCAACGCCTATTGATAGAGATATCAATCAGCGAGATCGGAGCACATTTGCAGATTTTCGATTTTTGTGGCTCTGAATTTGTGGGCTATAGTTCAGTTGATTTTCAAAAAAATTGAATTTTCCACGAAACGTGTAGAAATATTCGGCCGATCCAAATGGCCGTTTGTATGACAATTACAGGTCTCAACGCCTATTGATAGAGGTATCAATCATCGAAATCGGAGCGCATTTGCAGATTTTCGTTTTTTGTGGCTCTGAATTTGTGGGCTACAGTTCAGTTGATTTTCAAAAAAATTGAATTTCCCACGAAACGTGTAGAAATATTCGGCCCATCCAAATGGCCGTTTGTATGACAATTATAGGTCTCAACGCCTATTGATAGAGGTATCAATTAGCGAGATCGGAGCACATTTGCAGATTTTCGATTTTTGTGGCTCTGAATTTGTGGGCTATAGTTCAGTTGATTTTCAAAAAATTGAATTTTCCACGAAACGTGTAGAAATATTCGACCGATCCAAATGGCCGTTTGTATGACAATTACAGGTCTCAACGCCTATTGATAGAGGTATCAATCATCGAAATCGGAGCACATTTGCAGATTTTCGATTTTTGTGGCTCAGAATTTGTGGGCTATAGTTCAGTTGATTTTCAAAAAAATTGAATTTTCCACGAAACGTATAGAAATATTCGGCCGATCCAAATGGCCGTTTGTATTACAATTACAGGTCTCAACGCTATTGATAGAGGTATCAAACATCGAAATCGGAGCACATTTGCAGATTTTCGATTTTTATGGCTCAGAATTTGTGGGCTATAGTTCAGTTGATTTTCAAAAAAATTGAATTTTCCACGAAACGTATAGAAATATTCGGCGATCCAAATGGCCGTTTGTATTACAATTACAGGTCTCAACGCCTATTGATAGAGGTATCAAACATCGAAATCGGAGCACATTTGCAGATTTCGGATTTTTGTGGCTCTGAATTTGTGGGCTATAGTTCAGTTGATTTTCAAAAAAATTGAATTTTCCACGAAACGTGTAGAAATATTCGACCGATCCAAATGGCCGTTTGTATGACAATTACAGGTCTCAACGCCTATTGATAGAGGTATCAATCATCGAAATCGGAGCACATTTGCAGATTTTCGATTTTTATGGCTCAGAATTTGTGGGCTATAGTTCAGTTGATTTTCAAAAAAATTGAATTTTCCACGAAACGTATAGAAATATTCGGCCGATCCAAATGGCCGTTTGTATTACAATTACAGGTCTCAACGCCTATTGATAGAGGTATCAAACATCGAAATCGGAGCACATTTGCAGATTTCGGATTTTTGTGGCTCTGAATTTGTGGGCTATAGTTCAGTTGATTTTCAAAAAAATTGAATTTTCCACGAAACGTGTAGAAATATGCAACCGATCCAAATGGCCGTTTGTATGACAATTACAGGTCTCAACGCCTATTGATAGAGGTATCAATCATCGAAATCGGAGCACATTTGCAGATTTTCGATTTTTATGGCTCAGAATTTGTGGGCTATAGTTCAGTTGATTTTCAAAAAAATTGAATTTTCCACGAAACGTGTAGAAATATTCGGCCGATCCAAATGGCCGTTTGTATGACAATTATAGGTCTCAACGGCTATTGATAGAGGTATCAAACATCGAAATCGGAGCACATTTGCATAATTTCGATTTTTATGGCTCTGAATTTGTGGGCTACAGTTCAGTTGATTTTCAAAAAAATTGAATTTTCCACGAAACGTATAGAAATATTCGGCCGATCCAAATGGCCGTTTGTATGACAATTACAGGTCTCAACGCCTATTGATAGAGGTATCAAACATCGAAATCGGAGCACATTTGCAGATTTTCGATTTTTGTGGCTCTGAATTTGTGGGCTATAGTTCAGTTGATTTTCAAAAATATTGAATTTTCCACGAAACGTGTAGAAATATTCGACCGATCCAAATGGCCGTTTGTATGACAATTACAGGTCTCAACGCCTATTGATAGAGGTATCAAACATCGAAATCGGAGCACATTTGCAGATTTTCGATTTTTGTGGCTCTGAATTTGTGGGCTATAGTTCAGTTGATTTTCAAAATGATTGAATTTTTCACGAAACGTGTAGAAATATTCGACCGATCCAAATGGCCGTTTGTATGACAATTACAGGTCTCAACGCCTATTGATAGAGGTATCAAACATCGAAATCGGAGCACATTTGCAGATTTTCGATTTTTGTGGCTCTGAATTTGTGGGCTATAGTTCAGTTGATTTTCAAAAAAATTGAATTTTCCACGAAACGTGTAGAAATACTCGACCGATCCAAATGGCCGTTTGTATGACAATTACAGGTCTCAACGCCTATTGATAGAGATATCAATCAGCGAGATCGGAGCACATTTGCAGATTTTCGATTTT
This sequence comes from Tipula helvola, assembly GCA_963556165.1. Taxonomy (NCBI): domain Eukaryota; kingdom Metazoa; phylum Arthropoda; class Insecta; order Diptera; family Tipulidae; genus Tipula; species Tipula helvola. The sequence goes on from CAUVYM010000430.1 coordinate 6,916, forward strand.
TGTGGCTCTGAATTTGTGGGCTATAGTTCAGTTGATTTTCAAAAAAATTGAATTTTCCACGAAACGTGTAGAAATATTCGACCGATCCAAATGGCCGTTTGTATGACAATTACAGGTCTCAACGCCTATTGATAGAGGTATCAAACATCGAAATCGGAGCACATTTGCAGATTTTCGATTTTTGTGGCTCTGAATTTGTGGGCTATAGTTCAGTTGATTTTCAAAAATATTGAATTTTCCACGAAACGTGTAGAAATATTCGACCGATCCAAATGGCCGTTTGTATGACAATTACAGGTCTCAACGCCTATTGATAGAGGTATCAATCATCGAAATCGGAGCACATTTGCATAATTTCGATTTTTATGGCTCTGAATTTGTGGGCTACAGTTCAGTTGATTTTCAAAAAAATTGAATTTTCCACGAAACGTATAGAAATATTCGGCCGATCCAAATGGCCGTTTGTATGACAATTACAGGTCTCAACGCCTATTGATAGAGGTATCAATCATCGAAATCGGAGCACATTTGCAGATTTTCGATTTTTATGGCTCAGAATTTGTGGGCTATAGTTCAGTTGATTTTCAAAAAAATTGAATTTTCCACGAAACGTGTAGAAATATTCGGCCGATCCAAATGGCCGTTTGTATGACAATTATAGGTCTCAACGGCTATTGATAGAGGTATCAAACATCGAAATCGGAGCACATTTGCATAATTTCGATTTTTATGGCTCTGAATTTGTGGGCTACAGTTCAGTTGATTTTCAAAAAAATTGAATTTTCCACGAAACGTATAGAAATATTCGGCCGATCCAAATGGCCGTTTGTATGACAATTACAGGTCTCAACGCCTATTGATAGAGGTATCAAACATCGAAATCGGAGCACATTTGCAGATTTTCGATTTTTGTGGCTCTGAATTTGTGGGCTATAGTTCAGTTGATTTTCAAAAATATTGAATTTTCCACGAAACGTGTAGAAATATTCGACCGATCCAAATGGCCGTTTGTATGACAATTACAGGTCTCAACGCCTATTGATAGAGGTATCAAACATCGAAATCGGAGCACATTTGCAGATTTTCGATTTTTGTGGCTCTGAATTTGTGGGCTATAGTTCAGTTGATTTTCAAAATGATTGAATTTTTCACGAAACGTGTAGAAATATTCGACCGATCCAAATGGCCGTTTGTATGACAATTACAGGTCTCAACGCCTATTGATAGAGGTATCAAACATCGAAATCGGAGCACATTTGCAGATTTTCGATTTTTGTGGCTCTGAATTTGTGGGCTATAGTTCAGTTGATTTTCAAAAAAATTGAATTTTCCACGAAACGTGTAGAAATACTCGACCGATCCAAATGGCCGTTTGTATGACAATTACAGGTCTCAACGCCTATTGATAGAGATATCAATCAGCGAGATCGGAGCACATTTGCAGATTTTCGATTTTTGTGGCTCTGAATTTGTGGGCTATAGTTCAGTTGATTTTCAAAAAAATTGAATTTTCCACGAAACGTGTAGAAATATTCGACCGATCCAAATGGCCGTTTGTATGACAATTACAGGTCTCAACGCCTATTGATAGAGGTATCAAACATCGAAATCGGAGCACATTTGCAGATTTTCGATTTTTGTGGCTCTGAATTTGTGGGCTATAGTTCAGTTGATTTTCAAAAATATTGAATTTTCCACGAAACGTGTAGAAATATTCGACCGATCCAAATGGCCGTTTGTATGACAATTACAGGTCTCAACGCCTATTGATAGAGGTATCAATCATCGAAATCGGAGCACATTTGCATAATTTCGATTTTTATGGCTCTGAATTTGTGGGCTACAGTTCAGTTGATTTTCAAAAAAATTGAATTTTCCACGAAACGTATAGAAATATTCGGCCGATCCAAATGGCCGTTTGTATGACAATTACAGGTCTCAACGCCTATTGATAGAGGTATCAATCATCGAAATCGGAGCACATTTGCAGATTTCCGATTTTTGTGGCTCTGAATTTGTGGGCTATAGTTCAGTTGCTTTTCAAAAAAATTGAATTTTCCACGAAACGTGTAGAAATATTCGACCGATCCAAATGGCCGTTTGTATGACAATTACAGGTCTCAACGCCTATTGATAGAGGTATCAATCATCGAAATCGGAGCACATTTGCAGATTTCCGATTTTTGTGGCTCTGAATTTGTGGGCTATAGTTCAGTTGCTTTTCAAAAAAATTGAATTTTCCACGAAACGTGTAGAAATATTCGGCCGATCCAAATGGCCGTTTGTATGACAATTATAGGTCTCAACGGCTATTGATAGAGGTATCAAACATCGAAATCGGAGCACATTTGCATAATTTCGATTTTTATGGCTCTGAATTTGTGGGCTACAGTTCAGTTGATTTTCAAAAAAATTGAATTTTCCACGAAACGTGTAGAAATATTCGGCCGATCCAAATGGCCGTTTGTATGACAATTATAGGTCTCAACGGCTATTGATAGAGGTATCAATCATCGAAATCGGAGCACATTTGCAGATTTTCGATTTTTGTGGCTCTGAATTTGTGGGCTATAGTTCAGTTGATTTTCAAAAAAATTGAATTTTCCACGAAACGTGTAGAAATATTCGACCGATCCAAATGGCCGTTTGTATGACAATTACAGGTCTCAACGCCTATTGATAGAGGTATCAAACATCGAAATCGGAGCACATTTGCAGATTTTCGATTTTTGTGGCTCTGAATTTGTGGGCTATAGTTCAGTTGATTTTCAAAATGATTGAATTTTTCACGAAACGTGTAGAAATATTCGACCGATCCAAATGGCCGTTTGTATGACAATTACAGGTCTCAACGCCTATTGATAGAGGTATCAAACATCGAAATCGGAGCACATTTGCAGATTTTCGATTTTTGTGGCTCTGAATTTGTGGGCTATAGTTCAGTTGATTTTCAAAAAAATTGAATTTTCCACGAAACGTGTAGAAATACTCGACCGATCCAAATGGCCGTTTGTATGACAATTACAGGTCTCAACGCCTATTGATAGAGATATCAATCAGCGAGATCGGAGCACATTTGCAGATTTTCGATTTTTGTGGCTCTGAATTTGTGGGCTATAGTTCAGTTGATTTTCAAAAAAATTGAATTTTCCACGAAACGTGTAGAAATATTCGACCGATCCAAATGGCCGTTTGTATGACAATTACAGGTCTCAACGCCTATTGATAGAGGTATCAAACATCGAAATCGGAGCACATTTGCAGATTTTCGATTTTTGTGGCTCTGAATTTGTGGGCTATAGTTCAGTTGATTTTCAAAAATATTGAATTTTCCACGAAACGTGTAGAAATATTCGACCGATCCAAATGGCCGTTTGTATGACAATTACAGGTCTCAACGCCTATTGATAGAGGTATCAATCATCGAAATCGGAGCACATTTGCATAATTTCGATTTTTATGGCTCTGAATTTGTGGGCTACAGTTCAGTTGATTTTCAAAAAAATTGAATTTTCCACGAAACGTATAGAAATATTCGGCCGATCCAAATGGCCGTTTGTATGACAATTACAGGTCTCAACGCCTATTGATAGAGGTATCAATCATCGAAATCGGAGCACATTTGCAGATTTTCGATTTTTATGGCTCAGAATTTGTGGGCTATAGTTCAGTTGATTTTCAAAAAAATTGAATTTTCCACGAAACGTGTAGAAATATTCGGCCGATCCAAATGGCCGTTTGTATGACAATTATAGGTCTCAACGGCTATTGATAGAGGTATCAAACATCGAAATCGGAGCACATTTGCATAATTTCGATTTTTATGGCTCTGAATTTGTGGGCTACAGTTCAGTTGATTTTCAAAAAAATTGAATTGTCCACGAAACGTATAGAAATATTCGGCCGATCCAAATGGCCGTTTGTATGACAATTACAGGTCTCAACGCCTATTGATAGAGGTATCAAACATCGAAATCGGAGCACATTTGCAGATTTTCGATTTTTGTGGCTCTGAATTTGTGGGCTATAGTTCAGTTGATTTTCAAAAAAATTGAATTTTCCACGAAACGTGTAGAAATATTCGACCGATCCAAATGGCCGTTTGTATGACAATTACAGGTCTCAACGCCTATTGATAGAGGTATCAATCATCGAAATCGGAGCACATTTGCAGATTTCCGATTTTTGTGGCTCTGAATTTGTGGGCTATAGTTCAGTTGCTTTTCAAAAAAATTGAATTTTCCACGAAACGTGTAGAAATATTCGGCCGATCCAAATGGCCGTTTGTATGACAATTATAGGTCTCAACGGCTATTGATAGAGGTATCAAACATCGAAATCGGAGCACATTTGCATAATTTCGATTTTTATGGCTCTGAATTTGTGGGCTACAGTTCAGTTGATTTTCAAAAAAATTGAATTTTCCACGAAACGTGTAGAAATATTCGGCCGATCCAAATGGCCGTTTGTATGACAATTATAGGTCTCAACGGCTATTGATAGAGGTATCAATCATCGAAATCGGAGCACATTTGCAGATTTTCGATTTTTGTGGCTCTGAATTTGTGGGCTATAGTTCAGTTGATTTTCAAAAAAATTGAATTTTCCACGAAACGTGTAGAAATATTCGACCGATCCAAATGGCCGTTTGTATGACAATTACAGGTCTCAACGCCTATTGATAGAGGTATCAAACATCGAAATCGGAGCACATTTGCAGATTTTCGATTTTTGTGGCTCTGAATTTGTGGGCTATAGTTCAGTTGATTTTCAAAATGATTGAATTTTTCACGAAACGTGTAGAAATATTCGACCGATCCAAATGGCCGTTTGTATGACAATTACAGGTCTCAACGCCTATTGATAGAGGTATCAAACATCGAAATCGGAGCACATTTGCAGATTTTCGATTTTTGTGGCTCTGAATTTGTGGGCTATAGTTCAGTTGATTTTCAAAAAAATTGAATTTTCCACGAAACGTGTAGAAATACTCGACCGATCCAAATGGCCGTTTGTATGACAATTACAGGTCTCAACGCCTATTGATAGAGATATCAATCAGCGAGATCGGAGCACATTTGCAGATTTTCGATTTTTGTGGCTCTGAATTTGTGGGCTATAGTTCAGTTGATTTTCAAAAAAATTGAATTTTCCACGAAACGTGTAGAAATATTCGACCGATCCAAATGGCCGTTTGTATGACAATTACAGGTCTCAACGCCTATTGATAGAGGTATCAAACATCGAAATCGGAGCACATTTGCAGATTTTCGATTTTTGTGGCTCTGAATTTGTGGGCTATAGTTCAGTTGATTTTCAAAAAAATTGAATTTTCCACGAAACGTGTAGAAATATTCGACCGATCCAAATGGCCGTTTGTATGACAATTACAGGTCTCAACGCCTATTGATAGAGGTATCAATCATCGAAATCGGAGCACATTTGCATAATTTCGATTTTTATGGCTCTGAATTTGTGGGCTACAGTTCAGTTGATTTTCAAAAAAATTGAATTTTCCACGAAACGTATAGAAATATTCGGCCGATCCAAATGGCCGTTTGTATGACAATTACAGGTCTCAACGCCTATTGATAGAGGTATCAATCATCGAAATCGGAGCACATTTGCAGATTTTCGATTTTTATGGCTCAGAATTTGTGGGCTATAGTTCAGTTGATTTTCAAAAAAATTGAATTTTCCACGAAACGTGTAGAAATATTCGGCCGATCCAAATGGCCGTTTGTATGACAATTATAGGTCTCAACGGCTATTGATAGAGGTATCAAACATCGAAATCGGAGCACATTTGCATAATTTCGATTTTTATGGCTCTGAATTTGTGGGCTACAGTTCAGTTGATTTTCAAAAAAATTGAATTGTCCACGAAACGTATAGAAATATTCGGCCGATCCAAATGGCCGTTTGTATGACAATTACAGGTCTCAACGCCTATTGATAGAGGTATCAAACATCGAAATCGGAGCACATTTGCAGATTTTCGATTTTTGTGGCTCTGAATTTGTGGGCTATAGTTCAGTTGATTTTCAAAAATATTGAATTTTCCACGAAACGTGTAGAAATATTCGACCGATCCAAATGGCCGTTTGTATGACAATTACAGGTCTCAACGCCTATTGATAGAGGTATCAAACATCGAAATCGGAGCACATTTGCAGATTTTCGATTTTTGTGGCTCTGAATTTGTGGGCTATAGTTCAGTTGATTTTCAAAATGATTGAATTTTTCACGAAACGTGTAGAAATATTCGACCGATCCAAATGGCCGTTTGTATGACAATTACAGGTCTCAACGCCTATTGATAGAGGTATCAAACATCGAAATCGGAGCACATTTGCAGATTTTCGATTTTTGTGGCTCTGAATTTGTGGGCTATAGTTCAGTTGATTTTCAAAAAAATTGAATTTTCCACGAAACGTGTAGAAATACTCGACCGATCCAAATGGCCGTTTGTATGACAATTACAGGTCTCAACGCCTATTGATAGAGATATCAATCAGCGAGATCGGAGCACATTTGCAGATTTTCGATTTTTGTGGCTCTGAATTTGTGGGCTATAGTTCAGTTGATTTTCAAAAAAATTGAATTTTCCACGAAACGTGTAGAAATATTCGACCGATCCAAATGGCCGTTTGTATGACAATTACAGGTCTCAACGCCTATTGATAGAGGTATCAAACATCGAAATCGGAGCACATTTGCAGATTTTCGATTTTTGTGGCTCTGAATTTGTGGGCTATAGTTCAGTTGATTTTCAAAAATATTGAATTTTCCACGAAACGTGTAGAAATATTCGACCGATCCAAATGGCCGTTTGTATGACAATTACAGGTCTCAACGCCTATTGATAGAGGTATCAATCATCGAAATCGGAGCACATTTGCATAATTTCGATTTTTATGGCTCTGAATTTGTGGGCTACAGTTCAGTTGATTTTCAAAAAAATTGAATTTTCCACGAAACGTATAGAAATATTCGGCCGATCCAAATGGCCGTTTGTATGACAATTACAGGTCTCAACGCCTATTGATAGAGGTATCAATCATCGAAATCGGAGCACATTTGCAGATTTCCGATTTTTGTGGCTCTGAATTTGTGGGCTATAGTTCAGTTGCTTTTCAAAAAAATTGAATTTTCCACGAAACGTGTAGAAATATTCGACCGATCCAAATGGCCGTTTGTATGACAATTACAGGTCTCAACGCCTATTGATAGAGGTATCAATCATCGAAATCGGAGCACATTTGCAGATTTCCGATTTTTGTGGCTCTGAATTTGTGGGCTACAGTTCAGTTGCTTTTCAAAAAAATTGAATTTTCCACGAAACGTGTAGAAATATTCGGCCGATCCAAATGGCCGTTTGTATGACAATTATAGGTCTCAACGGCTATTGATAGAGGTATCAAACATCGAAATCGGAGCACATTTGCATAATTTCGATTTTTATGGCTCTGAATTTGTGGGCTACAGTTCAGTTGATTTTCAAAAAAATTGAATTTTCCACGAAACGTGTAGAAATATTCGGCCGATCCAAATGGCCGTTTGTATGACAATTATAGGTCTCAACGGCTATTGATAGAGGTATCAATCATCGAAATCGGAGCACATTTGCAGATTTTCGATTTTTATGGCTCTGAATTTGTGGGCTACAGTTCAGTTGATTTTCAAAAAAATTGAATTTTTCACGAAACGTGTAGAAATATTCGGCCGATCCAAATGGCCGTTTGTATGACAATTACAGGTCTCAACGCCTATTGATAGAGGTATCAATCATCGAAATCGGAGCACATTTGCAGATTTTCGATTTTTATGGCTCTGAATTTGTGGGCTACAGTTCAGTTGATTTTCAAAAAAATTGAATTTTCCACGAAACGTGTAGAAATATTCGGCCGATCCAAATGGCCGTTTGTATGACAATTATAGGTCTCAACGGCTATTGATAGAGGTATCAAACATCGAAATCGGAGCACATTTGCATAATTTCGATTTTTATGGCTCTGAATTTGTGGGCTACAGTTCAGTTGATTTTCAAAAAAATTGAATTTTCCACGAAACGTATAGAAATATTCGGCCGATCCAAATGGCCGTTTGTATGACAATTACAGGTCTCAACGCCTATTGATAGAGGTATCAATCATCGAAATCGGAGCACATTTGCAGATTTTCGATTTTTGTGGCTCTGAATTTGTGGGCTATAGTTCAGTTGATTTTCAAAAAAATTGAATTTTCCACGAAACGTGTAGAAATATTCGACCGATCCAAATGGCCGTTTGTATGACAATTACAGGTCTCAACGCCTATTGATAGAGGTATCAATCATCGAAATCGGAGCACATTTGCAGATTTTCGATTTTTGTGGCTCTGAATTTGTGGGCTATAGTTCAGTTGATTTTCAAAAAAATTGAATTTTCCACGAAACGTGTAGAAATATTCGACCGATCCAAATGGCCGTTTGTATGACAATTACAGGTCTCAACGCCTATTGATAGAGGTATCAATCATCGAAATCGGAGCACATTTGCAGATTTCCGATTTTTGTGGCTCTGAATTTGTGGGCTATAGTTCAGTTGCTTTTCAAAAAAATTGAATTTTCCACGAAACGTGTAGAAATATTCGGCCGATCCAAATGGCCGTTTGTATGACAATTATAGGTCTCAACGGCTATTGATAGAGGTATCAAACATCGAAATCGGAGCACATTTGCATAATTTCGATTTTTATGGCTCTGAATTTGTGGGCTACAGTTCAGTTGATTTTCAAAAAAATTGAATTTTCCACGAAACGTATAGAAATATTCGGCCGATCCAAATGGCCGTTTGTATGACAATTACAGGTCTCAACGCCTATTGATAGAGGTATCAATCATCGAAATCGGAGCACATTTGCAGATTTTCGATTTTTGTGGCTCTGAATTTGTGGGCTATAGTTCAGTTGATTTTCAAAAAAATTGAATTTTCCACGAAACGTGTAGAAATACTCGACCGATCCAAATGGCCGTTTGTATGACAATTACAGGTCTCAACGCCTATTGATAGAGATATCAATCAGCGAGATCGGAGCACATTTGCAGATTTTCGATTTTTGTGGCTCTGAATTTGTGGGCTATAGTTCAGTTGATTTTCAAAAAAATTGAATTTTCCACGAAACGTGTAGAAATATTCGACCGATCCAAATGGCCGTTTGTATGACAATTATAGGTCTCAACGCCTATTGATAGAGGTATCAATCAGCGAGATCGGAGCACATTTGCAGATTTTCGATTTTTGTGGCTCTGAATTTGTGGGCTACAGTTCAGTTGATTTTCAAAAAAAATGAATTTTCCACGAAACGTATAGAAATATTCGGCCGATCCAAATGGCCGTTTGTATGACAATTACAGGTCTCAACGCCTATTGATAGAGGTATCAATCATCGAAATCGGAGCACATTTGCAGATTTTCGATTTTTGTGGCTCTGAATTTGTGGGCTATAGTTCAGTTGATTTTCAAAAATATTGAATTTTCCACGAAACGTGTAGAAATATTCGACCGATCCAAATGGCCGTTTGTATCACAATTACAGGTCTCAACGCCTATTGATAGAGGTATCAATCAGCGAGATCGGAGCACATTTGCAGATTTTCGATTTTTGTGGCTCTGAATTTGTGGGCTATAGTTCAGTTGATTTTCAAAATGATTGAATGTTCCACGAAACGTATAGAAATATTCGGCCGATCCAAATGGCCGTTTGTATGACAATTACAGGTCTCAACGCCTATTGATAGAGGATCAATCATCGAAATCGGAGCACATTTGCAGATTTTCGATTTTTGTGGCTCTGAATTTGTGGGCTACAGTTCAGTTGCTTTTCAAAAAAATTGAATTTTCCACGAAACGTGTAGAAATATTCGGCCGATCCAAATGGCCGTTTGTATGACAATTACAGGTCTCAACGCCTATTGATAGAGGTATCAATCATCGAAATCGGAGCACATTTGCATATTTTCGATTTTTATGGCTCTGAATTTGTGGGCTACAGTTCAGTTGATTTTCAAAAAAATTGAATTTTCCACGAAACGTGTAGAAATATTCGACCGATCCAAATGGCCGTTTGTATGACAATTACAGGTCTCAACGCCTATTGATAGAGGTATCAATCATCGAAATCGAAGCACATTTGCAGATTTCCGATTTTTGTGGCTCTGAATTTGTGGGCTATAGTTCAGTTGATTTTCAAAAAAATTGAATTTTCCACGAAACGTATAGAAATATTCGGCCCATCCAAATGGCCGTTTGTATGACAATTATAGGTCTCAACGCCTATTGATAGAGGTATCAAACATCGAAATCGGAGCACATTTGCAGATTTTCGATTTTTGTGGCTCTGAATTTGTGGGCTATAGTTCAGTTGATTTTCAAAATGATTGAATTTTCCACGAAACGTGTAGAAATATTCGACCGATCCAAATGGCCGTTTGTATGACAATTACAGGTCTCAACGCCTATTGATAGAGGTATCAATCATCGAAATCGGAGCACATTTGCAGATTTCCGATTTTTGTGGCTCTGAATTTGTGGGCTATAGTTCAGTTGATTTTCAAAAAAATTGAATTTTCCACGAAACGTATAGAAATATTCGGCCCATCCAAATGGCCGTTTGTATGACAATTATAGGTCTCAACGCCTATTGATAGAGGTATCAAACATCGAAATCGGAGCACATTTGCAGATTTCCGATTTTTGTGGCTCTGAATTTGTGGGCTATAGTTCAGTTGATTTTCAAAAAAATTGAATTTTCCACGAAACGTATAGAAATATTCGGCCCATCCAAATGGCCGTTTGTATGACAATTATAGGTCTCAACGCCTATTGATAGAGGTATCAATCAGCGAGATCGGAGCACATTTGCAGATTTTCGATTTTTGTGGCTCTGAGTTTGTGGGCTATAGTTCAGTTGATTTTCAAAAATATTGAATTTTCCACGAAACGTGTAGAAATATTCGACCGATCCAAATGGCCGTTTGTATGACAATTACAGGTCTCAACGCCTATTGATAGAGGTATCAAACATCGAAATCGGAGCACATTTGCAGATTTTCGATTTTTGTGGCTCTGAATTTGTGGGCTACAGTTCAGTTGATTTTCAAAAAAATTGAATTTTCCACGAAACGTGTAGAAATACTCGACCGATCCAAATGGCCGTTTGTATGACAATTACAGGTCTCAACGCCTATTGATAGAGGTATCAATCATCGAAATCGGAGCACATTTGCAGATTTCCGATTTTTGTGGCTCTGAATTTGTGGGCTACAGTTTAGTTGCTTTTCAAAAAAATTGAATTTTCCACGAAACGTGTAGAAATATTCGGCCGATCCAAATGGCCGTTTGTATGACAATTACAGGTCTCAACGCCTATTGATAGAGGTATCAAACATCGAAATCGGAGCACATTTGCAGATTTTCGATTTTTGTGGCTCTGAATTTGTGGGCTATAGTTCAGTTGATTTTCAAAATGATTGAATTTTCCACGAAACGTGTAGAAATATTCGACCGATCCAAATGGCCGTTTGTATGACAATTACAGGTCTCAACGCCTATTGATAGAGGTATCAAACATCGAAATCGGAGCACATTTGCAGATTTCCGATTTTTGTGGCTCTGAATTTGTGGGCTATAGTTCAGTTGATTTTCAAAAAAATTGAATTTTCCACGAAACGTATAGAAATATGCGGCCCATCCAAATGGCCGTTTGTATGACAATTATAGGTCTCAACGCCTATTGATAGAGGTATCAATCAGCGAGATCGGAGCACATTTGCAGATTTTCGATTTTTGTGGCTCTGAGTTTGTGGGCTATAGTTCAGTTGATTTTCAAAAATATTGAATTTTCCACGAAACGTGTAGAAATATTCGACCGATCCAAATGGCCGTTTCTATGACAATTACAGGTCTCAACGCCTATTGATAGAGGTATCAAACATCGAAATCGGAGCACATTTGCAGATTTTCGATTTTTGTGGCTCTGAATTTGTGGGCTATAGTTCAGTTGATTTTCAAAATGATTGAATTTTCCACGAAACGTGTAGAAATATTCGACCGATCCAAATGGCCGTTTGTATGACAATTACAGGTCTCAACGCCTATTGATAGAGGTATCAAACATCGAAATCGGAGCACATTTGCAGATTTCCGATTTTTGTGGCTCTGAATTTGTGGGCTATAGTTCAGTTGATTTTCAAAAAAATTGAATTTTCCACGAAACGTATAGAAATATTCGGCCCATCCAAATGGCCGTTTGTATGACAATTATAGGTCTCAACGCCTATTGATAGAGGTATCAATCAGCGAGATCGGAGCACATTTGCAGATTTTCGATTTTTGTGGCTCTGAGTTTGTGGGCTATAGTTCAGTTGATTTTCAAAAATATTGAATTTTCCACGAAACGTGTAGAAATATTCGACCGATCCAAATGGCCGTTTGTATGACAATTACAGGTCTCAACGCCTATTGATAGAGGTATCAAACATCGAAATCGGAGCACATTTGCAGATTTTCGATTTTTGTGGCTCTGAATTTGTGGGCTATAGTTCAGTTGATTTTCAAAATGATTGAATTTTCCACGAAACGTGTAGAAATATTCGACCGATCCAAATGGCCGTTTGTATGACAATTACAGGTCTCAACGCCTATTGATAGAGGTATCAATCATCGAAATCGGAGCACATTTGCAGATTTCCGATTTTTGTGGCTCTGAATTTGTGGGCTACAGTTCAGTTGCTTTTCAAAAAAATTGAATTTTCCACGAAACGTGTAGAAATATTCGACCGATCCAAATGGCCGTTTGTATGACAATTACAGGTCTCAACGCCTATTGATAGAGGTATCAAACATCGAAATCGGAGCACATTTGCAGATTTCGGATTTTTGTGGCTCTGAATTTGTGGGCTATAGTTCAGTTGATTTTCAAAAAAATTGAATTTTCCACGAAACGTGTAGAAATATTCGACCGATCCAAATGGCCGTTTGTATGACAATTACAGGTTTCAACGCCTATTGATAGAGGTATCAATCATCGAAATCGGAGCACATTTGCAGATTTTCGTTTTTTGTGGCTCTGAATTTGTGGGCTACAGTTCAGTTGATTTTCAAAAAAATTGAATTTTCCACGAAACGTATAGAAATATTCGGCCGATCCAAATGGCCGTTTGTATTACAATTACAGGTCTCAACGCCTATTGATAGAGGTATCAAACATCGAAATCGGAGCACATTTGCAGATTTCGGATTTTTGTGGCTCTGAATTTGTGGGCTATAGTTCAGTTGATTTTCAAAAAAATTGAATTTTCCACGAAACGTGTAGAAATATGCAACCGATCCAAATGGCCGTTTGTATGACAATTACAGGTCTCAACGCCTATTGATAGAGGTATCAATCATCGAAATCGGAGCACATTTGCAGATTTCCGATTTTTGTGGCTCTGAATTTGTGGGCTACAGTTCAGTTGCTTTTCAAAAAAATTGAATTTTCCACGAAACGTGTAGAAATATTCGGCCGATCCAAATGGCCGTTTGTATGACAATTACAGGTCTCAACGCCTATTGATAGAGGTATCAATCATCGAAATCGGAGCACATTTGCAGATTTCCGATTTTTGTGGCTCTGAATTTGTGGGCTACAGTTTAGTTGCTTTTCAAAAAAATTGAATTTTCCACGAAACGTGTAGAAATATTCGGCCGATCCAAATGGCCGTTTGTATGACAATTACAGGTCTCAACGCCTATTGATAGAGGTATCAATCATCGAAATCGGAGCACATTTGCAGATTTTCGATTTTTGTGGCTCTGAATTTGTGGGCTACAGTTCAGTTGATTTTCAAAATGATTGAATTTTCCACGAAACGTGTAGAAATATTCGACCGATCCAAATGGCCGTTTGTATGACAATTACAGGTCTCAACGCCTATTGATAGAGGTATCAATCATCGGAATCGGAGCACATTTGCAGATTTCCGATTTTTGTGGCTCTGAATTTGTGGGCTATAGTTCAGTTGCTTTTCAAAAAAATTGAATTTTCCACGAAACGTGTAGAAATATTCGGCCGATCCAAATGGCCGTTTGTATGACAATTATAGGTCTCAACGGCTATTGATAGAGGTATCAAACATCGAAATCGGAGCATATTTGCAGATTTTCGATTTTTGTGGCTCTGAATTTGTGGGCTATAGTTCAGTTGATTTTCAAAAAAATTGAATTTTCCACGAAACGTGTAGAAATACTCGACCGATCCAAATGGCCGTTTGTATGACAATTACAGGTCTCAACGCCTATTGATAGAGATATCAATCAGCGAGATCGGAGCACATTTGCAGATTTTCGATTTTTGTGGCTCTGAATTTGTGGGCTATAGTTCAGTTGATTTTCAAAAATATTGAATTTTCCACGAAACGTGTAGAAATATTCGACCGATCCAAATGGCCGTTTGTATGACAATTACAGGTCTCAACGCCTATTGATAGAGATTACAAACATCGAAATCGGAGCACATTTGCAGATTTTCGATTTTTGTGGCTCTGAATTTGTGGGCTATAGTTCAGTTGATTTTCAAAATGATTGAATTTTCCACGAAACGTGTAGAAATATTCGGCCGATCCAAATGGCCGTTTGTATGACAATTATAGGTCTCAACGGCTATTGATAGAGGTATCAATCATCGAAATCGGAGCACATTTGCAGATTTTCGATTTTTGTGGCTCTGAATTTGTGGGCTATAGTTCAGTTGATTTTCAAAAAAATTGAATTTTCCACGAAACGTGTAGAAATACTCGACCGATCCAAATGGCCGTTTGTATGACAATTACAGGTCTCAACGCCTATTGATAGAGATATCAATCAGCGAGATCGGAGCACATTTGCAGATTTTCGATTTTTGTGGCTCTGAATTTGTGGGCTATAGTTCAGTTGATTTTCAAAAATATTGAATTTTCCACGAAACGTGTAGAAATATTCGACCGATCCAAATGGCCGTTTGTATGACAATTACAGGTCTCAACGCCTATTGATAGAGATTACAAACATCGAAATCGGAGCACATTTGCAGATTTTCGATTTTTGTGGCTCTGAATTTGTGGGCTATAGTTCAGTTGATTTTCAAAAAAATTGAATTTTCCACGAAACGTGTAGAAATACTCGACCGATCCAAATGGCCGTTTGTATGACAATTACAGGTCTCAACGCCTATTGATAGAGATATCAATCAGCGAGATCGGAGCACATTTGCAGATTTTCGATTTTTGTGGCTCTGAATTTGTGGGCTATAGTTCAGTTGATTTTCAAAAAAATTGAATTTTCCACGAAACGTGTAGAAATATTCGACCGATCCAAATGGCCGTTTGTATGACAATTACAGGTCTCAACGCCTATTGATAGAGGTATCAATCATCGGAATCGGAGCACATTTGCAGATTTCCGATTTTTGTGGCTCTGAATTTGTGGGCTATAGTTCAGTTGCTTTTCAAAAAAATTGAATTTTCCACGAAACGTGTAGAAATATTCGACCGATCCAAATGGCCGTTTGTATGACAATTACAGGTCTCAACGCCTATTGATAGAGATTACAAACATCGAAATCGGAGCACATTTGCAGATTTTCGATTTTTGTGGCTCTGAATTTGTGGGCTATAGTTCAGTTGATTTTCAAAAAAATTGAATTTTCCACGAAACGTGTAGAAATACTCGACCGATCCAAATGGCCGTTTGTATGACAATTACAGGTCTCAACGCCTATTGATAGAGATATCAATCAGCGAGATCGGAGCACATTTGCAGATTTTCGATTTTTGTGGCTCTGAATTTGTGGGCTATAGTTCAGTTGATTTTCAAAAATATTGAATTTTCCACGAAACGTGTAGAAATATTCGACCGATCCAAATGGCCGTTTGTATGACAATTACAGGTCTCAACGCCTATTGATAGAGATTACAAACATCGAAATCGGAGCACATTTGCAGATTTTCGATTTTTGTGGCTCTGAATTTGTGGGCTATAGTTCAGTTGATTTTCAAAATGATTGAATTTTCCACGAAACGTGTAGAAATATTCGGCCGATCCAAATGGCCGTTTGTATGACAATTATAGGTCTCAACGGCTATTGATAGAGGTATCAATCATCGAAATCGGAGCACATTTGCAGATTTTCGATTTTTGTGGCTCTGAATTTGTGGGCTATAGTTCAGTTGATTTTCAAAAAAATTGAATTTTCCACGAAACGTGTAGAAATACTCGACCGATCCAAATGGCCGTTTGTATGACAATTACAGGTCTCAACGCCTATTGATAGAGATATCAATCAGCGAGATCGGAGCACATTTGCAGATTTTCGATTTTTGTGGCTCTGAATTTGTGGGCTATAGTTCAGTTGATTTTCAAAAATATTGAATTTTCCACGAAACGTGTAGAAATATTCGACCGATCCAAATGGCCGTTTGTATGACAATTACAGGTCTCAACGCCTATTGATAGAGATTACAAACATCGAAATCGGAGCACATTTGCAGATTTTCGATTTTTGTGGCTCTGAATTTGTGGGCTATAGTTCAGTTGATTTTCAAAATGATTGAATTTTTCACGAAACGTGTAGAAATATTCGACCGATCCAAATGGCCGTTTGTATGACAATTACAGGTCTCAACGCCTATTGATAGAGGTATCAATCATCGAAATCGGAGCACATTTGCAGATTTCCGATTTTTGTGGCTCTGAATTTGTGGGCTATAGTTCAGTTGATTTTCAAAATGATTGAATGTTCCACGAAACGTATAGAAATATTCGGCCGATCCAAATGGCCGTTTGTATGACAATTACAGGTCTCAACGCCTATTGATAGAGGTATCAATCATCGAAATCGGAGCACATTTGCAGATTTTCGATTTTTGTGGCTCTGAATTTGTGGGCTATAGTTCAGTTGATTTTCAAAAAAATTGAATGTTCCACGAAACGTGTAGAAATATTCGACCGATCCAAATGGCCGTTTGTATGACAATTACAGGTCTCAACGCCTATTGATAGAGGTATCAAACATCGAAATCGGAGCACATTTGCAGATTTTCGATTTTTGTGGCTCTGAATTTGTGGGCTATAGTTCAGTTGATTTTCAAAAATATTGAATTTTCCACGAAACGTGTAGAAATATTCGACCGATCCAAATGGCCGTTTGTATGACAATTACAGGTCTCAACGCCTATTGATAGAGGTATCAATCATCGAAATCGGAGCACATTTGCAGATTTCCGATTTTTGTGGCTCTGAATTTGTGGGCTATAGTTCAGTTGATTTTCAAAAAAATTGAATTTTCCACGAAACGTATAGAAATATTCGGCCCATCCAAATGGCCGTTTGTATGACAATTACAGGTCTCAACGCCTATTGATAGAGGTATCAATCATCGAAATCGGAGCACATTTGCAGATTTTCGATTTTTGTGGCTCTGAATTTGTGGGCTATAGTTCAGTTGATTTTCAAAAAAATTGAATTTTCCACGAAACGTATAGAAATATTCGGCCCATCCAAATGGCCGTTTGTATGACAATTACAGGTCTCAACGCCTATTGATAGAGGTATCAATCATCGAAATCGGAGCACATTTGCAGATTTCCGATTTTTGTGGCTCTGAATTTGTGGGCTATAGTTCAGTTGATTTTCAAAAATATTGAATTTTCCACGAAACGTGTAGAAATATTCGACCGATCCAAATGGCCGTTTGTATGACAATTACAGGTCTCAACGCCTATTGATAGAGGTATCAATCAGCGAGATCGGAGCACATTTGCAGATTTTCGATTTTTGTGGCTCTGAATTTGTGGGCTATAGTTCAGTTGATTTTCAAAAATATTGAATTTTCCACGAAACGTGTAGAAATATTCGACCGATCCAAATGGCCGTTTGTATCACAATTACAGGTCTCAACGCCTATTGATAGAGGTATCAATCAGCGAGATCGGAGCACATTTGCAGATTTTCGATTTTTGTGGCTCTGAATTTGTGGGCTATAGTTCAGTTGATTTTCAAAAATATTGAATTTTCCACGAAACGTGTAGAAATATTCGACCGATCCAAATGGCCGTTTGTATGACAATTACAGGTCTCAACGCCTATTGATAGAGGTATCAATCATCGAAATCGGAGCACATTTGCAGATTTCCGATTTTTGTGGCTCTGAATTTGTGGGCTATAGTTCAGTTGATTTTCAAAAAAATTGAATTTTCCACGAAACGTATAGAAATATTCGGCCCATCCAAATGGCCGTTTGTATGACAATTACAGGTCTCAACGCCTATTGATAGAGGTATCAATCATCGAAATCGGAGCACATTTGCAGATTTTCGATTTTTGTGGCTCTGAATTTGTGGGCTATAGTTCAGTTGATTTTCAAAAAAATTGAATTTTCCACGAAACGTATAGAAATATTCGGCCCATCCAAATGGCCGTTTGTATGACAATTACAGGTCTCAACGCCTATTGATAGAGGTATCAATCATCGAAATCGGAGCACATTTGCAGATTTCCGATTTTTGTGGCTCTGAATTTGTGGGCTATAGTTCAGTTGATTTTCAAAAAAATTGAATTTTCCACGAAACGTATAGAAATATTCGGCCCATCCAAATGGCCGTTTGTATGACAATTACAGGTCTCAACGCCTATTGATAGAGGTATCAATCATCGAAATCGGAGCACATTTGCAGATTTCCGATTTTTGTGGCTCTGAATTTGTGGGCTATAGTTCAGTTGATTTTCAAAAAAATTGAATTTTCCACGAAACGTATAGAAATATTCGGCCCATCCAAATGGCCGTTTGTATGACAATTACAGGTCTCAACGCCTATTGATAGAGGTATCAATCATCGAAATCGGAGCACATTTGCAGATTTTCGATTTTTGTGGCTCTGAATTTGTGGGCTATAGTTCAGTTGATTTTCAAAAAAATTGAATTTTCCACGAAACGTATAGAAATATTCGGCCCATCCAAATGGCCGTTTGTATGACAATTACAGGTCTCAACGCCTATTGATAGAGGTATCAATCATCGAAATCGGAGCACATTTGCAGATTTCCGATTTTTGTGGCTCTGAATTTGTGGGCTATAGTTCAGTTGATTTTCAAAAATATTGAATTTTCCACGAAACGTGTAGAAATATTCGACCGATCCAAATGGCCGTTTGTATGACAATTACAGGTCTCAACGCCTATTGATAGAGGTATCAATCAGCGAGATCGGAGCACATTTGCAGATTTTCGATTTTTGTGGCTCTGAATTTGTGGGCTATAGTTCAGTTGATTTTCAAAAATATTGAATTTTCCACGAAACGTGTAGAAATATTCGACCGATCCAAATGGCCGTTTGTATGACAATTACAGGTCTCAACGCCTATTGATAGAGGTATCAATCATCGAAATCGGAGCACATTTGCAGATTTCCGATTTTTGTGGCTCTGAATTTGTGGGCTATAGTTCAGTTGATTTTCAAAAATATTGAATTTTCCACGAAACGTGTAGAAATATTCGACCGATCCAAATGGCCGTTTGTATGACAATTACAGGTCTCAACGCCTATTGATAGAGGTATCAATCAGCGAGATCGGAGCACATTTGCAGATTTTCGATTTTTGTGGCTCTGAATTTGTGGGCTATAGTTCAGTTGATTTTCAAAAATATTGAATTTTCCACGAAACGTGTAGAAATATTCGACCGATCCAAATGGCCGTTTGTATGACAATTACAGGTCTCAACGCCTATTGATAGAGGTATCAATCATCGAAATCGGAGCACATTTGCAGATTTCCGATTTTTGTGGCTCTGAATTTGTGGGCTATAGTTCAGTTGATTTTCAAAAATATTGAATTTTCCACGAAACGTGTAGAAATATTCGACCGATCCAAATGGCCGTTTGTATGACAATTACAGGTCTCAACGCCTATTGATAGAGGTATCAATCAGCGAGATCGGAGCACATTTGCAGATTTTCGATTTTTGTGGCTCTGAATTTGTGGGCTATAGTTCAGTTGATTTTCAAAAATATTGAATTTTCCACGAAACGTGTAGAAATATTCGACCGATCCAAATGGCCGTTTGTATGACAATTACAGGTCTCAACGCCTATTGATAGAGGTATCAATCAGCGAGATCGGAGCACATTTGCAGATTTTCGATTTTTGTGGCTCTGAATTTGTGGGCTATAGTTCAGTTGATTTTCAAAAATATTGAATTTTCCACGAAACGTGTAGAAATATTCGACCGATCCAAATGGCCGTTTGTATGACAATTACAGGTCTCAACGCCTATTGATAGAGGTATCAATCAGCGAGATCGGAGCACATTTGCAGATTTTCGATTTTTGTGGCTCTGAATTTGTGGGCTATAGTTCAGTTGATTTTCAAAAAAATTGAATGTTCCACGAAACGTGTAGAAATATTCGACCGATCCAAATGGCCGTTTGTATGACAATTACAGGTCTCAACGCCTATTGATAGAGGTATCAAACATCGAAATCGGAGCACATTTGCAGATTTTCGATTTTTGTGGCTCTGAATTTGTGGGCTATAGTTCAGTTGATTTTCAAAAATATTGAATTTTCCACGAAACGTGTAGAAATATTCGACCGATCCAAATGGCCGTTTGTATGACAATTACAGGTCTCAACGCCTATTGATAGAGGTATCAATCAGCGAGATCGGAGCACATTTGCAGATTTTCGATTTTTGTGGCTCTGAATTTGTGGGCTATAGTTCAGTTGATTTTCAAAAAAATTGAATGTTCCACGAAACGTGTAGAAATATTCGACCGATCCAAATGGCCGTTTGTATGACAATTACAGGTCTCAACGCCTATTGATAGAGGTATCAAACATCGAAATCGGAGCACATTTGCAGATTTTCGATTTTTGTGGCTCTGAATTTGTGGGCTATAGTTCAGTTGATTTTCAAAAATATTGAATTTTCCACGAAACGTGTAGAAATATTCGACCGATCCAAATGGCCGTTTGTATGACAATTACAGGTCTCAACGCCTATTGATAGAGGTATCAAACATCGAAATCGGAGCACATTTGCAGATTTTCGATTTTTGTGGCTCTGAATTTGTGGGCTATAGTTCAGTTGATTTTCAAAAATATTGAATTTTCCACGAAACGTGTAGAAATATTCGGCCCATCCAAATGGCCGTTTGTATGACAATTACAGGTCTCAACGCCTATTGATAGAGGTATCAATCATCGAAATCGGAGCACATTTGCAGATTTCCGATTTTTGTGGCTCTGAATTTGTGGGCTATAGTTCAGTTGATTTTCAAAAAAATTGAATTTTCCACGAAACGTATAGAAATATTCGTCCCATCCAAATGGCCGTTTGTATGACAATTACAGGTCTCAACGCCTATTGATAGAGGTATCAATCATCGAAATCGGAGCACATTTGCAGATTTCCGATTTTTGTGGCTCTGAATTTGTGGGCTATAGTTCAGTTGATTTTCAAAAAAATTGAATTTTCCACGAAACGTATAGAAATATTCGGCCCATCCAAATGGCCGTTTGTATGACAATTACAGGTCTCAACGCCTATTGATAGAGGTATCAATCATCGAAATCGGAGCACATTTGCAGATTTTCGATTTTTGTGGCTCTGAATTTGTGGGCTATAGTTCAGTTGATTTTCAAAAAAATTGAATTTTCCACGAAACGTATAGAAATATTCGGCCCATCCAAATGGCCGTTTGTATGACAATTACAGGTCTCAACGCCTATTGATAGAGGTATCAATCATCGAAATCGGAGCACATTTGCAGATTTCCGATTTTTGTGGCTCTGAATTTGTGGGCTATAGTTCAGTTGATTTTCAAAAATATTGAATTTTCCACGAAACGTGTAGAAATATTCGACCGATCCAAATGGCCGTTTGTATGACAATTACAGGTCTCAACGCCTATTGATAGAGGTATCAATCAGCGAGATCGGAGCACATTTGCAGATTTTCGATTTTTGTGGCTCTGAATTTGTGGGCTATAGTTCAGTTGATTTTCAAAAATATTGAATTTTCCACGAAACGTGTAGAAATATTCGACCGATCCAAATGGCCGTTTGTATGACAATTACAGGTCTCAACGCCTATTGATAGAGGTATCAATCATCGAAATCGGAGCACATTTGCAGATTTCCGATTTTTGTGGCTCTGAATTTGTGGGCTATAGTTCAGTTGATTTTCAAAAATATTGAATTTTCCACGAAACGTGTAGAAATATTCGACCGATCCAAATGGCCGTTTGTATGACAATTACAGGTCTCAACGCCTATTGATAGAGGTATCAATCAGCGAGATCGGAGCACATTTGCAGATTTTCGATTTTTGTGGCTCTGAATTTGTGGGCTATAGTTCAGTTGATTTTCAAAAATATTGAATTTTCCACGAAACGTGTAGAAATATTCGACCGATCCAAATGGCCGTTTGTATGACAATTACAGGTCTCAACGCCTATTGATAGAGGTATCAATCAGCGATATCGGAGCACATTTGCAGATTTTCGATTTTTGTGGCTCTGAATTTGTGGGCTATAGTTCAGTTGATTTTCAAAAAAATTGAATGTTCCACGAAACGTGTAGAAATATTCGACCGATCCAAATGGCCGTTTGTATGACAATTACAGGTCTCACCGCCTATTGATAGAGGTATCAAACATCGAAATCGGAGCACATTTGCAGATTTTCGATTTTTGTGGCTCTGAATTTGTGGGCTATAGTTCAGTTGATTTTCAAAAATATTGAATTTTCCACGAAACGTGTAGAAATATTCGACCGATCCAAATGGCCGTTTGTATGACAATTACAGGTCTCAACGCCTATTGATAGAGGTATCAATCATCGAAATCGGAGCACATTTGCAGATTTCCGATTTTTGTGGCTCTGAATTTGTGGGCTATAGTTCAGTTGATTTTCAAAAAAATTGAATTTTCCACGAAACGTATAGAAATATTCGGCCCATCCAAATGGCCGTTTGTATGACAATTACAGGTCTCAACGCCTATTGATAGAGGTATCAATCATCGAAATCGGAGCACATTTGCAGATTTTCGATTTTTGTGGCTCTGAATTTGTGGGCTATAGTTCAGTTGATTTTCAAAAAAATTGAATTTTCCACGAAACGTATAGAAATATTCGGCCCATCCAAATGGCCGTTTGTATGACAATTACAGGTCTCAACGCCTATTGATAGAGGTATCAATCATCGAAATCGGAGCACATTTGCAGATTTCCGATTTTTGTGGCTCTGAATTTGTGGGCTATAGTTCAGTTGATTTTCAAAAAAATTGAATTTTCCACGAAACGTATAGAAATATTCGGCCCATCCAAATGGCCGTTTGTATGACAATTACAGGTCTCAACGCCTATTGATAGAGGTATCAATCATCGAAATCGGAGCACATTTGCAGATTTTCGATTTTTGTGGCTCTGAATTTGTGGGCTATAGTTCAGTTGATTTTCAAAAAAATTGAATTTTCCACGAAACGTATAGAAATATTCGGCCCATCCAAATGGCCGTTTGTATGACAATTACAGGTCTCAACGCCTATTGATAGAGGTATCAATCATCGAAATCGGAGCACATTTGCAGATTTCCGATTTTTGTGGCTCTGAATTTGTGGGCTATAGTTCAGTTGATTTTCAAAAATATTGAATTTTCCACGAAACGTGTAGAAATATTCGACCGATCCAAATGGCCGTTTGTATGACAATTACAGGTCTCAACGCCTATTGATAGAGGTATCAATCAGCGAGATCGGAGCACATTTGCAGATTTTCGATTTTTGTGGCTCTGAATTTGTGGGCTATAGTTCAGTTGATTTTCAAAAATATTGAATTTTCCACGAAACGTGTAGAAATATTCGACCGATCCAAATGGCCGTTTGTATGACAATTACAGGTCTCAACGCCTATTGATAGAGGTATCAATCATCGAAATCGGAGCACATTTGCAGATTTCCGATTTTTGTGGCTCTGAATTTGTGGGCTATAGTTCAGTTGATTTTCAAAAATATTGAATTTTCCACGAAACGTGTAGAAATATTCGACCGATCCAAATGGCCGTTTGTATGACAATTACAGGTCTCAACGCCTATTGATAGAGGTATCAATCAGCGAGATCGGAGCACATTTGCAGATTTTCGATTTTTGTGGCTCTGAATTTGTGGGCTATAGTTCAGTTGATTTTCAAAAATATTGAATTTTCCACGAAACGTGTAGAAATATTCGACCGATCCAAATGGCCGTTTGTATGACAATTACAGGTCTCAACGCCTATTGATAGAGGTATCAATCATCGAAATCGGAGCACATTTGCAGATTTCCGATTTTTGTGGCTCTGAATTTGTGGGCTATAGTTCAGTTGATTTTCAAAAATATTGAATTTTCCACGAAACGTGTAGAAATATTCGACCGATCCAAATGGCCGTTTGTATGACAATTACAGGTCTCAACGCCTATTGATAGAGGTATCAATCAGCGAGATCGGAGCACATTTGCAGATTTTCGATTTTTGTGGCTCTGAATTTGTGGGCTATAGTTCAGTTGATTTTCAAAAATATTGAATTTTCCACGAAACGTGTAGAAATATTCGACCGATCCAAATGGCCGTTTGTATGACAATTACAGGTCTCAACGCCTATTGATAGAGGTATCAATCATCGAAATCGGAGCACATTTGCAGATTTCCGATTTTTGTGGCTCTGAATTTGTGGGCTATAGTTCAGTTGATTTTCAAAAATATTGAATTTTCCACGAAACGTGTAGAAATATTCGACCGATCCAAATGGCCGTTTGTATGACAATTACAGGTCTCAACGCCTATTGATAGAGGTATCAATCAGCGAGATCGGAGCACATTTGCAGATTTTCGATTTTTGTGGCTCTGAATTTGTGGGCTATAGTTCAGTTGATTTTCAAAAATATTGAATTTTCCACGAAACGTGTAGAAATATTCGACCGATCCAAATGGCCGTTTGTATGACAATTACAGGTCTCAACGCCTATTGATAGAGGTATCAATCAGCGAGATCGGAGCACATTTGCAGATTTTCGATTTTTGTGGCTCTGAATTTGTGGGCTATAGTTCAGTTGATTTTCAAAAAAATTGAATGTTCCACGAAACGTGTAGAAATATTCGACCGATCCAAATGGCCGTTTGTATGACAATTACAGGTCTCAACGCCTATTGATAGAGGTATCAAACATCGAAATCGGAGCACATTTGCAGATTTTCGATTTTTGTGGCTCTGAATTTGTGGGCTATAGTTCAGTTGATTTTCAAAAATATTGAATTTTCCACGAAACGTGTAGAAATATTCGACCGATCCAAATGGCCGTTTGTATGACAATTACAGGTCTCAACGCCTATTGATAGAGGTATCAAACATCGAAATCGGAGCACATTTGCAGATTTTCGATTTTTGTGGCTCTGAATTTGTGGGCTATAGTTCAGTTGATTTTCAAAAATATTGAATTTTCCACGAAACGTGTAGAAATATTCGGCCCATCCAAATGGCCGTTTGTATGACAATTACAGGTCTCAACGCCTATTGATAGAGGTATCAATCATCGAAATCGGAGCACATTTGCAGATTTCCGATTTTTGTGGCTCTGAATTTGTGGGCTATAGTTCAGTTGATTTTCAAAAAAATTGAATTTTCCACGAAACGTATAGAAATATTCGGCCCATCCAAATGGCCGTTTGTATGACAATTACAGGTCTCAACGCCTATTGATAGAGGTATCAATCATCGAAATCGGAGCACATTTGCAGATTTCCGATTTTTGTGGCTCTGAATTTGTGGGCTATAGTTCAGTTGATTTTCAAAAAAATTGAATTTTCCACGAAACGTATAGAAATATTCGGCCCATCCAAATGGCCGTTTGTATGACAATTACAGGTCTCAACGCCTATTGATAGAGGTATCAATCATCGAAATCGGAGCACATTTGCAGATTTTCGATTTTTGTGGCTCTGAATTTGTGGGCTATAGTTCAGTTGATTTTCAAAAAAATTGAATTTTCCACGAAACGTATAGAAATATTCGGCCCATCCAAATGGCCGTTTGTATGACAATTACAGGTCTCAACGCCTATTGATAGAGGTATCAATCATCGAAATCGGAGCACATTTGCAGATTTCCGATTTTTGTGGCTCTGAATTTGTGGGCTATAGTTCAGTTGATTTTCAAAAATATTGAATTTTCCACGAAACGTGTAGAAATATTCGGCCCATCCAAATGGCCGTTTGTATGACAATTACAGGTCTCAACGCCTATTGATAGAGGTATCAATCATCGAAATCGGAGCACATTTGCAGATTTCCGATTTTTGTGGCTCTGAATTTGTGGGCTATAGTTCAGTTGATTTTCAAAAATATTGAATTTTCCACGAAACGTGTAGAAATATTCGACCGATCCAAATGGCCGTTTGTATGACAATTACAGGTCTCAACGCCTATTGATAGAGGTATCAATCAGCGAGATCGGAGCACATTTGCAGATTTTCGATTTTTGTGGCTCTGAATTTGTGGGCTATAGTTCAGTTGATTTTCAAAAATATTGAATTTTCCACGAAACGTGTAGAAATATTCGACCGATCCAAATGGCCGTTTGTATGACAATTACAGGTCTCAACGCCTATTGATAGAGGTATCAATCATCGAAATCGGAGCACATTTGCAGATTTCCGATTTTTGTGGCTCTGAATTTGTGGGCTATAGTTCAGTTGATTTTCAAAAATATTGAATTTTCCACGAAACGTGTAGAAATATTCGACCGATCCAAATGGCCGTTTGTATGACAATTACAGGTCTCAACGCCTATTGATAGAGGTATCAATCAGCGAGATCGGAGCACATTTGCAGATTTTCGATTTTTGTGGCTCTGAATTTGTGGGCTATAGTTCAGTTGATTTTCAAAAATATTGAATTTTCCACGAAACGTGTAGAAATATTCGACCGATCCAAATGGCCGTTTGTATGACAATTACAGGTCTCAACGCCTATTGATAGAGGTATCAATCAGCGAGATCGGAGCACATTTGCAGATTTTCGATTTTTGTGGCTCTGAATTTGTGGGCTATAGTTCAGTTGATTTTCAAAAAAATTGAATGTTCCACGAAACGTGTAGAAATATTCGACCGATCCAAATGGCCGTTTGTATGACAATTACAGGTCTCAACGCCTATTGATAGAGGTATCAAACATCGAAATCGGAGCACATTTGCAGATTTTCGATTTTTGTGGCTCTGAATTTGTGGGCTATAGTTCAGTTGATTTTCAAAAATATTGAATTTTCCACGAAACGTGTAGAAATATTCGACCGATCCAAATGGCCGTTTGTATGACAATTACAGGTCTCAACGCCTATTGATAGAGGTATCAATCAGCGAGATCGGAGCACATTTGCAGATTTTCGATTTTTGTGGCTCTGAATTTGTGGGCTATAGTTCAGTTGATTTTCAAAAAAATTGAATGTTCCACGAAACGTGTAGAAATATTCGACCGATCCAAATGGCCGTTTGTATGACAATTACAGGTCTCAACGCCTATTGATAGAGGTATCAAACATCGAAATCGGAGCACATTTGCAGATTTTCGATTTTTGTGGCTCTGAATTTGTGGGCTATAGTTCAGTTGATTTTCAAAAATATTGAATTTTCCACGAAACGTGTAGAAATATTCGACCGATCCAAATGGCCGTTTGTATGACAATTACAGGTCTCAACGCCTATTGATAGAGGTATCAATCATCGAAATCGGAGCACATTTGCAGATTTCCGATTTTTGTGGCTCTGAATTTGTGGGCTATAGTTCAGTTGATTTTCAAAAATATTGAATTTTCCACGAAACGTGTAGAAATATTCGACCGATCCAAATGGCCGTTTGTATGACAATTACAGGTCTCAACGCCTATTGATAGAGGTATGAATCAGCGAGATCGGAGCACATTTGCAGATTTTCGATTTTTGTGGCTCTGAATTTGTGGGCTATAGTTCAGTTGATTTTCAAAAATATTGAATTTTCCACGAAACGTGTAGAAATATTCGACCGATCCAAATGGCCGTTTGTATGACAATTACAGGTCTCAACGCCTATTGATAGAGGTATCAATCAGCGAGATCGGAGCACATTTGCAGATTTTCGATTTTTGTGGCTCTGAATTTGTGGGCTATAGTTCAGTTGATTTTCAAAAAAATTGAATGTTCCACGAAACGTGTAGAAATATTCGACCGATCCAAATGGCCGTTTGTATGACAATTACAGGTCTCAACGCCTATTGATAGAGGTATCAAACATCGAAATCGGAGCACATTTGCAGATTTTCGATTTTTGTGGCTCTGAATTTGTGGGCTATAGTTCAGTTGATTTTCAAAAATATTGAATTTTCCACGAAACGTGTAGAAATATTCGACCGATCCAAATGGCCGTTTGTATGACAATTACAGGTCTCAACGCCTATTGATAGAGGTATCAATCAGCGAGATCGGAGCACATTTGCAGATTTTCGATTTTTGTGGCTCTGAATTTGTGGGCTATAGTTCAGTTGATTTTCAAAAAAATTGAATGTTCCACGAAACGTGTAGAAATATTCGACCGATCCAAATGGCCGTTTGTATGACAATTACAGGTCTCAACGCCTATTGATAGAGGTATCAAACATCGAAATCGGAGCACATTTGCAGATTTCCGATTTTTGTGGCTCTGAATTTGTGGGCTATAGTTCAGTTGATTTTCAAAAAAATTGAATTTTCCACGAAACGTATAGAAATATTCGGCCCATCCAAATGGCCGTTTGTATGACAATTACAGGTCTCAACGCCTATTGATAGAGGTATCAATCATCGAAATCGGAGCACATTTGCAGATTTTCGATTTTTGTGGCTCTGAATTTGTGGGCTATAGTTCAGTTGATTTTCAAAAAAATTGAATTTTCCACGAAACGTGTAGAAATATTCGACCGATCCAAATGGCCGTTTGTATGACAATTACAGGTCTCAACGCCTATTGATAGAGGTATCAATCAGCGAGATCGGAGCACATTTGCAGATTTTCGATTTTTGTGGCTCTGAATTTGTGGGCTATAGTTCAGTTGATTTTCAAAAATATTGAATTTTCCACGAAACGTGTAGAAATATTCGACCGATCCAAATGGCCGTTTGTATCACAATTACAGGTCTCAACGCCTATTGATAGAGGTATCAAACATCGAAATCGGAGCACATTTGCAGATTTCCGATTTTTGTGGCTCTGAATTTGTGGGCTATAGTTCAGTTGATTTTCAAAAAAATTGAATTTTCCACGAAACGTATAGAAATATTCGGCCCATCCAAATGGCCGTTTGTATGACAATTACAGGTCTCAACGCCTATTGATAGAGGTATCAATCATCGAAATCGGAGCACATTTGCAGATTTCCGATTTTTGTGGCTCTGAATTTGTGGGCTATAGTTCAGTTGATTTTCAAAAATATTGAATTTTCCACGAAACGTGTAGAAATATTCGACCGATCCAAATGGCCGTTTGTATGACAATTACAGGTCTCAACGCCTATTGATAGAGGTATCAATCATCGAAATCGGAATTTGCAGATTTTCGATTTTTGTGGCTCTGAATTTGTGGGCTATAGTTCAGTTGATTTTCAAAAATATTGAATTTTCCACGAAACGTGTAGAAATATTCGACCGATCCAAATGGCCGTTTGTATCACAATTACAGGTCTCAACGCCTATTGATAGAGGTATCAATCAGCGAGATCGGAGCACATTTGCAGATTTTCGATTTTTGTGGCTCTGAATTTGTGGGCTATAGTTCAGTTGATTTTCAAAAAAATTGAATTTTCCACGAAACGTGTAGAAATATTCGGCCGATCCAAATGGCCGTTTGTATGACAATTACAGGTCTCAACGCCTATTGATAGAGGTATCAATCATCGAAATCGGAGCACATTTGCAGATTTTCGATTTTTGTGGCTCTGAATTTGTGGGCTATAGTTCAGTTGATTTTCAAAAAAATTGAATTTTCCACGAAACGTGTAGAAATATTCGGCCGATCCAAATGGCCGTTTGTATGACAATTACAGGTCTCAACGCCTATTGATAGAGGTATCAATCATCGAAATCGGAGCACATTTGCAGATTTTCGATTTTTGTGGCTCTGAATTTGTGGGCTATAGTTCAGTTGATTTTCAAAAATATTGAATTTTCCACGAAACGTGTAGAAATATTCGGCCGATCCAAATGGCCGTTTGTATGACAATTACAGGTCTCAACGCCTATTGATAGAGGTATCAATCATCGAAATCGGAGCACATTTGCAGATTTTCGATTTTTGTGGCTCTGAATTTGTGGGCTATAGTTCAGTTGATTTTCAAAAAAATTGAATTTTCCACGAAACGTATAGAAATATTCGGCCGATCCAAATGGCCGTTTGTATGACAATTACAGGTCTCAACGCCTATTGATAGAGGTATCAATCATCGAAATCGGAGCACATTTGCAGATTTTCGATTTTTGTGGCTCTGAATTTGTGGGCTATAGTTCAGTTGATTTTCAAAAAAATTGAATTTTCCACGAAACGTGTAGAAATATTCGACCGATCCAAATGGCCGTTTGTATGACAATTACAGGTCTCAACGCCTATTGATAGAGGTATCAATCATCGAAATCGGAGCACATTTGCAGATTTCCGATTTTTATGGCTCTGAATTTGTGGGCTATAGTTCAGTTGATTTTCAAAAATATTGAATTTTCCACGAAACGTGTAGAAATATTCGACCGATCCAAATGGCCGTTTGTATGACAATTACAGGTCTCAACGCCTATTGATAGAGGTATCAATCATCGAAATCGGAGCACATTTGCAGATTTTCGATTTTTGTGGCTCTGAATTTGTGGGCTATAGTTCAGTTGATTTTCAAAAATATTGAATTTTCCACGAAACGTGTAGAAATATTCGGCCGATCCAAATGGCCGTTTGTATGACAATTACAGGTCTCAACGCCTATTGATAGAGGTATCAATCATCGAAATCGGAGCACATTTGCATATTTTCGATTTTTATGGCTCTGAATTTGTGGGCTACAGTTCAGTTGATTTTCAAAAAAATTGAATTTTCCACGAAACGTATAGAAATATTCGGCCGATCCAAATGGCCGTTTGTATGACAATTACAGGTCTCAACGCCTATTGATAGAGGTATCAATCATCGAAATCGGAGCACATTTGCAGATTTTCGATTTTTGTGGCTCTGAATTTGTGGGCTATAGTTCAGTTGATTTTCAAAAATATTGAATTTCCCACGAAACGTGTAGAAATATTCGACCGATCCAAATGGCCGTTTGTATGACAATTATAGGTCTCAACGCCTATTGATAGAGGTATCAATCATCGAAATCGGAGCACATTTGCAGATTTCCGATTTTTGTGGCTCTGAATTTGTGGGCTATAGTTCAGTTGATTTTCAAAAATATTGAATTTTCCACGAAACGTGTAGAAATATTCGACCGATCCAAATGGCCGTTTGTATGACAATTACAGGTCTCAACGCATATTGATGGAGGTATCAATCATCGAAATCGGAGCACATTTGCTGATTTTCGATTTTTGTGGCTCTGAATTTGTGGGCTACAGTTCAGTTGATTTTCAAAAAAAATGAATTTTCCACGAAACGTGTAGAAATGTTCGGCCGATCCAAATGGCCGTTTGTATGACAATTACAGGTTTCAACGCCTATTGATAGAGGTATCAATCATCGAAATCGAAGCTCATTTGCAGATTTTCGATTTTTGTGGCTCTGAATTTGTGGGCTATAGTTCAGTTGATTTTCAAAAATATTGAATTTTCCACGAAACGTGTAGAAATATTCGACCGATCCAAATGGCCGTTTGTATCACAATTACAGGTCTCAACGCCTATTGATAGAGGTATCAATCATCGAAATCGGAGCACATTTGCAGATTTTCGATTTTTGTGGCTCTGAATTTGTGGGCTATAGTTCAGTTGATTTACACAATGATTGAATATTCCACGAAACGTGTAGAAATATTCGACCGATCCAAATGGCCGTTTGTATGACAATTACAGGTCTCAACGCATATTGATGGAGGTATCAATCATCGAAATCGGAGCACATTTGCTGATTTTCGATTTTTGTGGCTCTGAATTTGTGGGCTATAGTTCAGTTGATTTACACAATGATTGAATATTCCACGAAACGTGTAGAAATATTTGACCGATCCAAATGGCTACATGTATGACAATTACAGGGCACAACGCCTATTGATAGAGGTATGAATCATCGAAATCGGAGCACATTTGCAGATTTTCAATTTTTGTGGCTCTGAATTTGTGGGCTATAGTTCAGTTGATTTTCAAAAAAATTCAATTTTCCACGAAACGTGTAGAAATATTCGACCGATCCAAATGGCCATTGGTATGACAATTACAGGTCTCAACGCCTATTGATAGAGGTATCAATCATCGAAATCGGAGCACATTTGCAGATTTTCGATTTTTGTGGCTCTGAATTTGTGGGCTATAGTTCAGTTGATTTTCAAAAAAATTCAATTTTCCACGAAACGTGTAGAAATATTCGACCGATCCAAATGGCCGTTTGTATGACAATTACAGGTCTCAACGCCTATTGATAGAGGTATCAATCATCGAAATCGGAGCACATTTGCAGATTTTCGATTTTTGAGGCTCTGAATTTGTGGTCAGTTGATTTTCAAAAAAATTCAATTTTCCACGATACGTTTAGAAATATTTGACCGATCCAAATGGCCGTTTGTATGACAATTACAGGTCTCAACGCCTATTGACAGAGGTATCAATCATCGAAATCGGAGCACATTTGCAGATTTTCGATTTTTGTGGCTCTGAATTTGTGGGCTATAGTTCAGTTGATATACAAAATGATTGAATTTTCCACGAAACGTGTAGAAATATTTGACCGATCCAAATGTTCGTTGGTATGACAATTACAGGTCTCAACGCCTATTGATAGAGGTATCAATCATCGAAATCGGAGCACATTTGCAGATTTTCGATTTTTGAGGCTCTGAATTTGTGGGCTATAGTTCAGTTGATTTTCAAAAATTTTGAATTTTCCACGAAACGTGTAGAAATATTTGACCGATCCAAATGGTCGTTGGTATGACAATTACAGGTCTCAACGCCTATTGATAGAGGTATCAATCATCGAAATCGGAGCACATTTGCAGATTTTCGATTTTTGTGGCTCTGAATTTGTGGGCTATAGTTCAGTTGATTTTCAAAAAAATTGAATTTTCCACGAAACGTGTAGAAATATTCGACCGATCCAAATGGCCGTTTGTATGACAATTACAGGTCTCAACACCTATTGATAGAGGTATCAATCATCGAAATCGGAGCACATTTGCAGATTTTCGATTTTTGAGGCTCTGAATTTGTGGGCTATAGTTCAGTTGATTTTCAAAAATTTTGAATTTTCCACGAAACGTGTAGAAATATTTGACCGATCCAAATGGTCGTTGGTATGACAATTACAGGTCTCAACGCCTATTGATAGAGGTATCAATCATCGAAATCGGAGCACATTTGCAGATTTTCAATTTTTGTGGCTCTGAATTTGTGGGCTATAGTTCAGTTGATTTTCAAAAAAATTCAATTTTCCACGAAACGTGTAGAAATATTTGACCGATCCAAATGGCCATTGGTATGACAATTACAGGTCTCAACGCCTATTGATAGAGGTATCAATCATCGAAATCGGAGTACATTTGCAGATTTTCGATTTTTGTGGCTCTGAATTTGTGGGCTATAGTTCAGTTGATTTTCAAAAATTTTGAATTTTCCACGAAACGTGTAGAAATATTTGACCGATCCAAATGGCCATTGGTATGACAATTACAGGTCTCAACGCCTATTGATAGAGGTATCAATCATCGAAATCGGAGCACATTTGCAGATTTTCGATTTTTGTGGCTCTGAATTTGTGGACAGTTGATTTTCAAAAAAATTCAATTTTCCACGAAACGTGTAGAAATATTTGACCGATCCAAATGGCCGTTTGTATGACAATTACAGGTCTCAACGCCTATTGATAGAGGTATCAATCATCGAAATCGGAGCACATTTGCAGATTTTCGATTTTTGTGGCTCTGAATTTGTGGGCTATAGTAAAATTGATTTTCAAAAAAATTCAATTTTCCGCGATACGTTTAGAAATATTTGACCGATCCAAATGGTCGTTGGTATGACAATTACAGGTCTCAACGCCTATTGACAGAGGTATCAATCATCGAAATCGGAGCACATTTGCAGATTTTCGATTTTTGTGGCTCTGAATTTGTGGGCTATAGTTCAGTTGATTTTCAAAAAAATTCAATTTTCCACGAAACGTGTAGAAATATTCGACCGATCCAAATGGCCGTTTGTATGACAATTACAGGGCTCAACGCCTATTGATAGAGGTATCAATCATCGAAATCGGAGCACATTTGCAGATTTTCGATTTTTGAGGCTCTGAATTTGTGGTCAGTTGATTTTCAAAAAAATTCAATTTTCCACGAAACGTGTAGAAATATTTGACCGATCCAAATGGCCGTTTGTATGACAATTACAGGTCTCAACGCCTATTGATAGAGGTATCAATCATCGAAATCGGAGCACATTTGCAGATTTTCGATTTTTGTGGCTCTGAATTTGTGGGCTATAGTAAAATTGATTTTCAAAAAAATTCAATTTTCCGCGATACGTTTAGAAATATTTGACCGATCCAAATGGTC
Source organism: Tipula helvola (assembly GCA_963556165.1). Lineage (NCBI taxonomy): Eukaryota > Metazoa > Arthropoda > Insecta > Diptera > Tipulidae > Tipula > Tipula helvola. The sequence continues at coordinate 41,745 of CAUVYM010000430.1, forward strand.
GTTGGTATGACAATTACAGGTCTCAACGCCTATTGACAGAGGTATCAATCATCGAAATCGGAGCACATTTGCAGATTTTCGATTTTTGTGGCTCTGAATTTGTGGGCTATAGTTCAGTTGATTTTCAAAAAAATTCAATTTTCCACGAAACGTGTAGAAATATTCGACCGATCCAAATGGCCGTTTGTATGACAATTACAGGTCTCAACGCCTATTGATAGAGGTATCAATCATCGAAATCGGAGCACATTTGCAGATTTTCGATTTTTGTGGCTCTGAATTTGTGGGCTATAGTTCAGTTGATTTTCAAAAAAATTCAATTTTCCACGAAACGTGTAGAAATATTCAACCGATCCAAATGGCCACATGTATGACAATTACAGGGCACAACGCCTATTGATAGAGGTATCAATCATCGAAATCGGATCACATTTGCAGATTTTCGATTTTTGTGGCTCTGAATTTGTGGACAGTTGATTTTCAAAAAAATTCAATTTTCCACGAAACGTGTAGAAATATTTGACCGATCCAAATGGTCGTTGGTATGACAATTACAGGTCTCAACGCCTATTGATAGAGGTATCAATCATCGAAATCGGAGCACATTTGCAGATTTTCGATTTTTGTGGCTCTGAATTTGTGGACAGTTGATTTTCAAAAAAATTCAATTTTCCACGAAACGTGTAGAAATATTTGACCGATCCAAATGGCCGTTTGTATGACAATTACAGGTCTCAACGCCTATTGATAGAGGTATCAATCATCGAAATCGGAGCACATTTGCAGATTTTCGATTTTTGTGGCTCTGAATTTGTGGGCTATAGTAAAATTGATTTTCAAAAAAATTCAATTTTCCGCGATACGTTTAGAAATATTTGACCGATCCAAATGGTCGTTGGTATGACAATTACAGGTCTCAACGCCTATTGACAGAGGTATCAATCATCGAAATCGGAGCACATTTGCAGATTTTCGATTTTTGTGGCTCTGAATTTGTGGGCTATAGTTCAGTTGATTTTCAAAAAAATTCAATTTTCCACGAAACGTGTAGAAATATTCGACCGATCCAAATGGCCATTGGTATGACAATTACAGGTCTCAACGCCTATTGATAGAGGTATCAATCATCGAAATCGGAGCACATTTGCAGATTTTCGATTTTTGTGGCTCTGAATTTGTGGACAGTTGATTTTCAAAAAAATTCAATTTTCCACGAAACGTGTAGAAATATTTGACCGATCCAAATGGCCGTTTGTATGACAATTACAGGTCTCAACGCCTATTGATAGAGGTATCAATCATCGAAATCGGAGCACATTTGCAGATTTTCGATTTTTGTGGCTCTGAATTTGTGGGCTATAGTAAAATTGATTTTCAAAAAAATTCAATTTTCCGCGATACGTTTAGAAATATTTGACCGATCCAAATGGTCGTTGGTATGACAATTACAGGTCTCAACGCCTATTGACAGAGGTATCAATCATCGAAATCGGAGCACATTTGCAGATTTTCGATTTTTGTGGCTCTGAATTTGTGGGCTATAGTTCAGTTGATTTTCAAAAAAATTCAATTTTCCACGAAACGTGTAGAAATATTCGACCGATCCAAATGGCCGTTTGTATGACAATTACAGGGCTCAACGCCTATTGATAGAGGTATCAATCATCGAAATCGGAGCACATTTGCAGATTTTCGATTTTTGTGGCTCTGAATTTGTGGGCTATAGTTCAGTTGATTTTCAAAAATTTTGAATTTTCCACGAAACGTGTAGAAATATTTGACCGATCCAAATGGCCATTGGTATGACAATTACAGGTCTCAACGCCTATTGATAGAGGTATCAATCATCGAAATCGGAGCACATTTGCAGATTTTCGATTTTTGTGGCTCTGAATTTGTGGACAGTTGATTTTCAAAAAAATTCAATTTTCCACGAAACGTGTAGAAATATTTGACCGATCCAAATGGCCGTTTGTATGACAATTACAGGTCTCAACGCCTATTGATAGAGGTATCAATCATCGAAATCGGAGCACATTTGCAGATTTTCGATTTTTGTGGCTCTGAATTTGTGGGCTATAGTAAAATTGATTTTCAAAAAAATTCAATTTTCCGCGATACGTTTAGAAATATTTGACCGATCCAAATGGTCGTTGGTATGACAATTACAGGTCTCAACGCCTATTGACAGAGGTATCAATCATCGAAATCGGAGCACATTTGCAGATTTTCGATTTTTGTGGCTCTGAATTTGTGGGCTATAGTTCAGTTGATTTTCAAAAAAATTCAATTTTCCACGAAACGTGTAGAAATATTCGACCGATCCAAATGGCCGTTTGTATGACAATTACAGGGCTCAACGCCTATTGATAGAGGTATCAATCATCGAAATCGGAGCACATTTGCAGATTTTCGATTTTTGTGGCTCTGAATTTGTGGGCTATAGTTCAGTTGATTTTCAAAAAAATTCAATTTTCCACGAAACGTGTAGAAATATTCAACCGATCCAAATGGCCACATGTATGACAATTACAGGGCACAACGCCTATTGATAGAGGTATCAATCATCGAAATCGGATCACATTTGCAGATTTTCGATTTTTGTGGCTCTGAATTTGTGGGCTATAGTTCAGTTGATTTTCAAAAATTTTGAATATTACACGAAACGTGTAGAAATATTCAACCGATCCAAATGGCCACATGTATGACAATTACAGGGCACAACGCCTATTGACAGAGGTATCAATCATCGAAATCGGAGTACATTTGCAGATTTTCGATTTTTGTGGCTCTGAATTTGTGGGCTATAGTTCAGTTGATTTTCAAAAAAATTCAATTTTCCACGAAACGTGTAGAAATATTTGACCGATCCAAATGGCCGTTTGTATGACAATTACAGGTCTCAACGCCTATTGATAGAGGTATCAATCATCGAAATCGGAGCACATTTGCAGATTTCCGATTTTTGTGGCTCTGAATTTGTGGGCTATAGTTCAGTTGATTTTCAAAAATTTTGAATTTTCCACGAAACGTGTAGAAATATTCGACCGATCCAAATGGCCGTTTGTATGACAATTACAGGTCTCAACGCCTATTGACAGAGGTATCAATCATCGAAATCGGAGCACATTTGCAGATTTTCGATTTTTGAGGCTCTGAATTTGTGGGCTATAGTTCAGTTGATTTTCAAAAATTTTGAATATTACACGAAACGTGTAGAAATATTCAACCGATCCAAATGGCCGCATGTATGACAATTACAGGGCACAACGCCTATTGATAGAGGTATCAATCATCGAAATCGGATCACATTTGCAGATTTTCGATTTTTGTGGCTCTGAATTTGTGGGCTATAGTTCAGTTGATTTTCAAAAATTTTGAATATTACACGAAACGTGTAGAAATATTCAACCGATCCAAATGGCCGCATGTATGACAATTACAGGGCACAACGCCTATTGATAGAGGTATCAATCATCGAAATCGGATCACATTTGCAGATTTTCGATTTTTGTGGCTCTGAATTTGTGGGCTATAGTTCAGTTGATTTTCAAAAATTTTGAATATTACACGAAACGTGTAGAAATATTCAACCGATCCAAATGGCCACATGTATGACAATTACAGGGCACAACGCCTATTGACAGAGGTATCAATCATCGAAATCGGAGTACATTTGCAGATTTTCGATTTTTGTGGCTCTGAATTTGTGGGCTATAGTTCAGTTGATTTTCAAAAAAATTCAATTTTCCACGAAACGTGTAGAAATATTTGACCGATCCAAATGGCCGTTTGTATGACAATTACAGGTCTCAACGCCTATTGATAGAGGTATCAATCATCGAAATCGGAGCACATTTGCAGATTTTCGATTTTTGTGGCTCTGAATTTGTGGGCTATAGTTCAGTTGATTTTCAAAAAAATTCAATTTTCCACGAAACGTGTAGAAATATTCGACCGATCCAAATGGCCGTTTGTATGACAATTACAGGTCTCAATGCCTATTGACAGAGGTATCAATCATCGAAATCGGAGCACATTTGCAGATTTTCGATTTTTGAGGCTCTGAATTTGTGGGCTATAGTTCAGTTGATTTTCAAAAATTTTGAATATTACACGAAACGTGTAGAAATATTCAACCGATCCAAATGGCCGCATGTATGACAATTACAGGGCACAACGCCTATTGATAGAGGTATCAATCATCGAAATCGGATCACATTTGCAGATTTTCGATTTTTGTGGCTCTGAATTTGTGGGCTATAGTTCAGTTGATTTTCAAAAATTTTGAATATTACACGAAACGTGTAGAAATATTCAACCGATCCAAATGGCCACATGTATGACAATTACAGGGCACAACGCCTATTGATAGAGGTATCAATCATCGAAATCGGAGTACATTTGCAGATTTTCGATTTTTGTGGCTCTGAATTTGTGGGCTATAGTTCAGTTGATTTTCAAAAAAATTCAATTTTCCACGAAACGTGTAGAAATATTTGACCGATCCAAATGGCCGTTTGTATGACAATTACAGGTCTCAACGCCTATTGATAGAGGTATCAATCATCGAAATCGGAGCACATTTGCAGATTTTCGATTTTTGTGGCTCTGAATTTGTGGGCTATAGTTCAGTTGATTTTCAAAAAAATTCAATTTTCCACGAAACGTGTAGAAATATTCGACCGATCCAAATGGCCGTTTGTATGACAATTACAGGTCTCAACACCTATTGATAGAGGTATCAATCATCGAAATCGGAGCACATTTGCAGATTTTCGATTTTTGAGGCTCTGAATTTGTGGGCTATAGTTCAGTTGATTTTCAAAAATTTTGAATTTTCCACGAAACGTGTAGAAATATTTGACCGATCCAAATGGTCGTTGGTATGACAATTACAGGTCTCAACGCCTATTGATAGAGGTATCAATCATCGAAATCGGAGCACATTTGCAGATTTTCAATTTTTGTGGCTCTGAATTTGTGGGCTATAGTTCAGTTGATTTTCAAAAAAATTCAATTTTCCACGAAACGTGTAGAAATATTCAACCGATCCAAATGGCCACATGTATGACAATTACAGGGCACAACGCCTATTGATAGAGGTATCAATCATCGAAATCGGAGCACATTTGCAGATTTTCGATTTTTGTGGCTCTGAATTTGTGGGCTATAGTTCAGTTGATTTTCAAAAAAATTGAATTTTCCACGATACGTTTAGAAATATTTGACCGATCCAAATGGCCGTTTGTATGACAATTACAGGTCTCAACGCCTATTGACAGAGGTATCAATCATCGAAATCGGAGCACATTTGCAGATTTTCGATTTTTGTGGCTCTGAATTTGTGGGCTATAGTTCAGTTGATATACAAAATGATTGAATTTTCCACGAAACGTGTAGAAATATTTGACCGATCCAAATGTTCGTTGGTATGACAATTACAGGTCTCAACGCCTATTGATAGAGGTATCAATCATCGAAATCGGAGCACATTTGCAGATTTTCGATTTTTGAGGCTCTGAATTTGTGGGCTATAGTTCAGTTGATTTTCAAAAATTTTGAATTTTCCACGAAACGTGTAGAAATATTTGACCGATCCAAATGGTCGTTGGTATGACAATTACAGGTCTCAACGCCTATTGATAGAGGTATCAATCATCGAAATCGGAGCACATTTGCAGATTTTCGATTTTTGTGGCTCTGAATTTGTGGGCTATAGTTCAGTTGATTTTCAAAAAAATTCAATTGTCCACGAAACGTGTAGAAATATTCGACCGATCCAAATGGCCGTTTGTATGACAATTACAGGTCTCAACACCTATTGATAGAGGTATCAATCATCGAAATCGGAGCACATTTGCAGATTTTCGATTTTTGAGGCTCTGAATTTGTGGGCTATAGTTCAGTTGATTTTCAAAAATTTTGAATTTTCCACGAAACGTGTAGAAATATTTGACCGATCCAAATGGTCGTTGGTATGACAATTACAGGTCTCAACGCCTATTGATAGAGGTATCAATCATCGAAATCGGAGCACATTTGCAGATTTTCAATTTTTGTGGCTCTGAATTTGTGGGCTATAGTTCAGTTGATTTTCAAAAAAATTCAATTTTCCACGAAACGTGTAGAAATATTTGACCGATCCAAATGGCCATTGGTATGACAATTACAGGTCTCAACGCCTATTGATAGAGGTATCAATCATCGAAATCGGAGTACATTTGCAGATTTTCGATTTTTGTGGCTCTGAATTTGTGGGCTATAGTTCAGTTGATTTTCAAAAATTTTGAATTTTCCACGAAACGTGTAGAAATATTTGACCGATCCAAATGGTCGTTTGTATGACAATTACAGGTCTCAACGCCTATTGATAGAGGTATCAATCATCGAAATCGGAGCACATTTGCAGATTTTCGATTTTTGTGGCTCTGAATTTGTGGGCTATAGTTCAGTTGATTTTCAAAAATTTTGAATTTTCCACGAAACGTGTAGAAATATTTGACCGATCCAAATGGCCATTGGTATGACAATTACAGGTCTCAACGCCTATTGATAGAGGTATCAATCATCGAAATCGGAGCACATTTGCAGATTTTCGATTTTTGTGGCTCTGAATTTGTGGACAGTTGATTTTCAAAAAAATTCAATTTTCCACGAAACGTGTAGAAATATTTGACCGATCCAAATGGCCGTTTGTATGACAATTACAGGTCTCAACGCCTATTGATAGAGGTATCAATCATCGAAATCGGAGCACATTTGCAGATTTTCGATTTTTGTGGCTCTGAATTTGTGGGCTATAGTAAAATTGATTTTCAAAAAAATTCAATTTTCCGCGATACGTTTAGAAATATTTGACCGATCCAAATGGCCGTTTGTATGACAATTACAGGGCTCAACGCCTATTGATAGAGGTATCAATCATCGAAATCGGAGCACAATCGCAGATTTTCGATTTTTGTGGCTCTGAATTTGTGGGCTATAGTTCAGTTGATTTTCAAAAATTTTGAATATTACACGAAACGTGTAGAAATATTCAACCGATCCAAATGGCCGCATGTATGACAATTACAGGGCACAACGCCTATTGATAGAGGTATCAATCATCGAAATCGGATCACATTTGCAGATTTTCGATTTTTGTGGCTCTGAATTTGTGGGCTATAGTTCAGTTGATTTTCAAAAAAATTGAATTTTCCACGAAACGTGTAGAAATATTCAACCGATCCAAATGGCCACATGTATGACAATTACAGGGCACAACGCCTATTGACAGAGGTATCAATCATCGAAATCGGAGTACATTTGCAGATTTTCGATTTTTGTGGCTCTGAATTTGTGGGCTATAGTTCAGTTGATTTTCAAAAAAATTCAATTTTCCACGAAACGTGTAGAAATATTTGACCGATCCAAATGGCCGTTTGTATGACAATTACAGGTCTCAACGCCTATTGATAGAGGTATCAATCATCGAAATCGGAGCACATTTGCAGATTTTCGATTTTTGTGGCTCTGAATTTGTGGGCTATAGTTCAGTTGATTTTCAAAAAAATTCAATTTTCCACGAAACGTGTAGAAATATTCGACCGATCCAAATGGCCGTTTGTATGACAATTACAGGTCTCAACGCCTATTGACAGAGGTATCAATCATCGAAATCGGAGCACATTTGCAGATTTTCGATTTTTGAGGCTCTGAATTTGTGGGCTATAGTTCAGTTGATTTTCAAAAATTTTGAATATTACACGAAACGTGTAGAAATATTCAACCGATCCAAATGGCCACATGTATGACAATTACAGGTCTCAACGCCTATTGATAGAGGTATCAATCATCGAAATCGGATCACATTTGCAGATTTTCGATTTTTGTGGCTCTGAATTTGTGGGCTATAGTTCAGTTGATTTTCAAAAATTTTGAATATTACACGAAACGTGTAGAAATATTCAACCGATCCAAATGGCCACATGTATGACAATTACAGGGCACAACGCCTATTGACAGAGGTATCAATCATCGAAATCGGAGTACATTTGCAGATTTTCGATTTTTGTGGCTCTGAATTTGTGGGCTATAGTTCAGTTGATTTTCAAAAAAATTCAATTTTCCACGAAACGTGTAGAAATATTCAACCGATCCAAATGGCCACATGTATGACAATTACAGGGCACAACGCCTATTGATAGAGGTATCAATCATCGAAATCGGAGTACATTTGCAGATTTTCGATTTTTGTGGCTCTGAATTTGTGGGCTATAGTTCAGTTGATTTTCAAAAAAATTCAATTTTCCACGAAACGTGTAGAAATATTCGACCGATCCAAATGGCCGTTTGTATGACAATTACAGGGCTCAACGCCTATTGATAGAGGTATCAATCATCGAAATCGGAGCACATTTGCAGATTTTCGATTTTTGAGGCTCTGAATTTGTGGGCTATAGTTCAGTTGATTTTCAAAAATTTTGAATATTACACGAAACGTGTAGAAATATTCAACCGATCCAAATGGCCGCATGTATGACAATTACAGGGCACAACGCCTATTGATAGAGGTATCAATCATCGAAATCGGATCACATTTGCAGATTTTCGATTTTTGTGGCTCTGAATTTGTGGGCTATAGTTCAGTTGATTTTCAAAAATTTTGAATATTACACGAAACGTGTAGAAATATTCAACCGATCCAAATGGCCACATGTATGACAATTACAGGGCACAACGCCTATTGATAGAGGTATCAATCATCGAAATCGGAGTACATTTGCAGATTTTCGATTTTTGTGGCTCTGAATTTGTGGGCTATAGTTCAGTTGATTTTCAAAAATTTTGAATATTACACGAAACGTGTAGAAATATTCAACCGATCCAAATGGCCGCATGTATGACAATTACAGGGCTCAACGCCTATTGATAGAGGTATCAATCATCGAAATCGGATCACATTTGCAGATTTTCGATTTTTGTGGCTCTGAATTTGTGGGCTATAGTTCAGTTGATTCTCAAAAATTTTGAATATTACACGAAACGTGTAGAAATATTCAACCGATCCAAATGGCCGCATGTATGACAATTACAGGGCTCAACGCCTATTGATAGAGGTATCAATCATCGAAATCGGAGTACATTTGCAGATTTTCGATTTTTGTGGCTCTGAATTTGTGGGCTATAGTTCAGTTGATTTTCAAAAAAATTCAATTTTCCACGAAACGTGTAGAAATATTCGACCGATCCAAATGGCCGTTTGTATGACAATTACAGGTCTCAACGCCTATTGACAGAGGTATCAATCATCGAAATCGGAGCACATTTGCAGATTTTCGATTTTTGTGGCTCTGAATTTGTGGGCTATAGTTCAGTTGATTTTCAAAAAAATTGAATTTTCCACGAAACGTGTAGAAATATTTAACCGATCCAAATGGCCGTTTGTATGACAATTACAGGTCTCAACGCCTATTGATAGAGGTATCAATCATCGAAATCGGAGCACATTTGCAGATTTTCGATTTTTGTGGCTCTGAATTTGTGGGCTATAGTTCAGTTGATTTTCAAAAAAATTCAATTTTCCACGAAACGTGTAGAAATATTCGACCGATCCAAATGGCCGTTTGTATGACAATTACAGGTCTCAACGCCTATTGATAGAGGTATCAATCATCGAAATCGGAGCACATTTGCAGATTTTCGATTTTTGTGGCTCTGAATTTGTGGGCTATAGTTCAGTTGATTTTCAAAAAAATTCAATTTTCCACGAAACGTGTAGAAATATTCGACCGATCCAAATGGCCGTTTGTATGACAATTACAGGTCTCAACGCCTATTGATAGAGGTATCAATCATCGAAATCGGGGCACATTTGCAGATTTTCGATTTTTGTGGCTCTGAATTTGTGGGCTATAGTTCAGTTGATTTTCAAAAAAATTGAATTTTCCACGAAACGTGTAGAAATGTTCAACCGATCCAAATGGCCGGTTGTATGACAATTACAGGTCTCAACGCCTATTGATAGAGGTATCAATCATCGAAATCGGAGCACATTTGCAGATTTTCGATTTTTGTGGCTCTGAATTTGTGGGCTATAGTTCAGTTGATTTTCAAAAAAATTGAATTTTCCACGAAACGTGTAGAAATATTCGACCGATCCAAATGGCCGTTGGTATGACAATTACAGGTCTCAACGCCTATTGATAGAGGTATCAATCATCGAAATCGGGGCACATTTGCAGATTTTCGATTTTTGTGGCTCTGAATTTGTGGGCTATAGTTCAGTTGATTTTCAAAAAAATTGAATTTTCCACGAAACGTGTAGAAATGTTCAACCGATCCAAATGGCCGGTTGTATGACAATTACAGGTCTCAACGCCTATTGATAGAGGTATCAATCATCGAAATCGGAGCACATTTGCAGATTTTCGATTTTTGTGGCTCTGAATTTGTGGGCTATAGTTCAGTTGATTTTCAAAAAAATTGAATTTTCCACGAAACGTGTAGAAATGTTCGACCGATCCAAATGGCCGTTGGTATGACAATTACAGGTCTCAACGCCTATTGATAGAGGTATCAATCATCGAAATCGGGGCACATTTGCAGATTTTCGATTTTTGTGGCTCTGAATTTGTGGGCTATAGTTCAGTTGATTTTCAAAAAAATTGAATTTTCCACGAAACGTGTAGAAATGTTCAACCGATCCAAATGGCCGGTTGTATGACAATTACAGGTCTCAACGCCTATTGATAGAGGTATCAATCATCGAAATCGGAGCACATTTGCAGATTTTCGATTTTTGTGGCTCTGAATTTGTGGGCTATAGTTCAGTTGATTTTCAAAAAAATTGAATTTTCCACGAAACGTGTAGAAATGTTCAACCGATCCAAATGGCCGGTTGTATGACAATTACAGGTCTCAACGCCTATTGATAGAGGTATCAATCATCGAAATCGGAGCACATTTGCAGATTTTCGATTTTTGTGGCTCTGAATTTGTGGGCTATAGTTCAGTTGATTTTCAAAAAAATTGAATTTTCCACGAAACGTGTAGAAATATTCGACCGATCCAAATGGCCGTTTGTATGACAATTACAGGTCTCAACGCCTATTGATAGAGGTATCAATCATCGAAATCGGGGCACATTTGCAGATTTTCGATTTTTGTGGCTCTGAATTTGTGGGCTATAGTTCAGTTGATTTTCAAAAAAATTGAATTTTCCACGAAACGTGTAGAAATGTTCGACCGATCCAAATGGCCGGTTGTATGACAATTACAGGTCTCAACGCCTATTGATAGAGGTATCAATCATCGAAATCGGAGCACATTTGCAGATTTTCGATTTTTGTGGCTCTGAATTTGTGGGCTATAGTTCAGTTGATTTTCAAAAAAATTGAATTTTCCACGAAACGTGTAGAAATATTCGACCGATCCAAATGGCCGTTTGTATGACAATTACAGGTCTCAACGCCTATTGATAGAGGTATCAATCATCGAAATCGGAGCACATTTGCAGATTTTCGATTTTTGTGGCTCTGAATTTGTGGGCTATAGTTCAGTTGATTTTCAAAAAAATTGAATTTTCCACGAAACGTGTAGAAATATTCGACCGATCCAAATGGCCGTTTGTATGACAATTACAGGTCTCAACGCCTATTGATAGAGGTATCAATCATCGAAATCGGAGCACATTTGCAGATTTTCGATTTTTGTGGCTCTGAATTTGTGGGCTATAGTTCAGTTGATTTTCAAAAAAATTGAATATTCCACGAAACGTGTAGAAATGTTCAACCGATCCAAATGGCCGGTTGTATGACAATTACAGGTCTCAACGCCTATTGATAGAGGTATCAATCATCGAAATCGGAGCACATTTGCAGATTTTCGATTTTTGTGGCTCTGAATTTGTGGGCTATAGTTCAGTTGATTTTCAAAAAAATTGAATTTTCCACGAAACGTGTAGAAATATTCGACCGATCCAAATGGCCGTTTGTATGACAATTACAGGTCTCAACGCCTATTGATAGAGGTATCAATCATCGAAATCGGGGCACATTTGCAGATTTTCGATTTTTGTGGCTCTGAATTTGTGGGCTATAGTTCAGTTGATTTTCAAAAAAATTGAATTTTCCACGAAACGTGTAGAAATGTTCAACCGATCCAAATGGCCGGTTGTATGACAATTACAGGTCTCAACGCCTATTGATAGAGGTATCAATCATCGAAATCGGAGCACATTTGCAGATTTTCGATTTTTGTGGCTCTGAATTTGTGGGCTATAGTTCAGTTGATTTTCAAAAAAATTGAATTTTCCACGAAACGTGTAGAAATATTCGACCGATCCAAATGGCCGTTTGTATGACAATTACAGGTCTCAACGCCTATTGATAGAGGTATCAATCATCGAAATCGGAGCACATTTGCAGATTTTCGATTTTTGTGGCTCTGAATTTGTGGGCTATAGTTCAGTTGATTTTCAAAAAAATTGAATTTTCCACGAAACGTGTAGAAATGTTCGACCGATCCAAATGGCCGTTGGTATGACAATTACAGGTCTCAACGCCTATTGATAGAGGTATCAATCATCGAAATCGGGGCACATTTGCAGATTTTCGATTTTTGTGGCTCTGAATTTGTGGGCTATAGTTCAGTTGATTTTCAAAAAAATTGAATTTTCCACGAAACGTGTAGAAATGTTCAACCGATCCAAATGGCCGGTTGTATGACAATTACAGGTCTCAACGCCTATTGATAGAGGTATCAATCATCGAAATCGGAGCACATTTGCAGATTTTCGATTTTTGTGGCTCTGAATTTGTGGGCTATAGTTCAGTTGATTTTCAAAAAAATTGAATTTTCCACGAAACGTGTAGAAATGTTCAACCGATCCAAATGGCCGGTTGTATGACAATTACAGGTCTCAACGCCTATTGATAGAGGTATCAATCATCGAAATCGGAGCACATTTGCAGATTTTCGATTTTTGTGGCTCTGAATTTGTGGGCTATAGTTCAGTTGATTTTCAAAAAAATTGAATTTTCCACGAAACGTGTAGAAATATTCGACCGATCCAAATGGCCGTTTGTATGACAATTACAGGTCTCAACGCCTATTGATAGAGGTATCAATCATCGAAATCGGGGCACATTTGCAGATTTTCGATTTTTGTGGCTCTGAATTTGTGGGCTATAGTTCAGTTGATTTTCAAAAAAATTGAATTTTCCACGAAACGTGTAGAAATGTTCGACCGATCCAAATGGCCGGTTGTATGACAATTACAGGTCTCAACGCCTATTGATAGAGGTATCAATCATCGAAATCGGAGCACATTTGCAGATTTTCGATTTTTGTGGCTCTGAATTTGTGGGCTATAGTTCAGTTGATTTTCAAAAAAATTGAATTTTCCACGAAACGTGTAGAAATATTCGACCGATCCAAATGGCCGTTTGTATGACAATTACAGGTCTCAACGCCTATTGATAGAGGTATCAATCATCGAAATCGGAGCACATTTGCAGATTTTCGATTTTTGTGGCTCTGAATTTGTGGGCTATAGTTCAGTTGATTTTCAAAAAAATTGAATATTCCACGAAACGTGTAGAAATGTTCGACCGATCCAAATGGCCGTTGGTATGACAATTACAGGTCTCAACGCCTATTGATAGAGGTATCAATCATCGAAATCGGAGCACATTTGCAGATTTTCGATTTTTGTGGCTCTGAATTTGTGGGCTATAGTTCAGTTGATTTTCAAAAAAATTGAATTTTCCACGAAACGTGTAGAAATGTTCAACCGATCCAAATGGCCGGTTGTATGACAATTACAGGTCTCAACGCCTATTGATAGAGGTATCAATCATCGAAATCGGAGCACATTTGCAGATTTTCGATTTTTGTGGCTCTGAATTTGTGGGCTATAGTTCAGTTGATTTTCAAAAAAATTGAATTTTCCACGAAACGTGTAGAAATATTCGACCGATCCAAATGGCCGTTTGTATGACAATTACAGGTCTCAACGCCTATTGATAGAGGTATCAATCATCGAAATCGGAGCACATTTGCAGATTTTCGATTTTTGTGGCTCTGAATTTGTGGGCTATAGTTCAGTTGATTTTCAAAAAAATTGAATTTTCCACGAAACGTGTAGAAATATTCGACCGATCCAAATGGCCGTTTGTATGACAATTACAGGTCTCAACGCCTATTGATAGAGGTATCAATCATCGAAATCGGGGCACATTTGCAGATTTTCGATTTTTGTGGCTCTGAATTTGTGGGCTATAGTTCAGTTGATTTTCAAAAAAATTGAATTTTCCACGAAACGTGTAGAAATGTTCAACCGATCCAAATGGCCGGTTGTATGACAATTACAGGTCTCAACGCCTATTGATAGAGGTATCAATCATCGAAATCGGAGCACATTTGCAGATTTTCGATTTTTGTGGCTCTGAATTTGTGGGCTATAGTTCAGTTGATTTTCAAAAAAATTGAATTTTCCACGAAACGTGTAGAAATATTCGACCGATCCAAATGGCCGTTTGTATGACAATTACAGGTCTCAACGCCTATTGATAGAGGTATCAATCATCGAAATCGGGGCACATTTGCAGATTTTCGATTTTTGTGGCTCTGAATTTGTGGGCTATAGTTCAGTTGATTTTCAAAAAAATTGAATTTTCCACGAAACGTGTAGAAATGTTCAACCGATCCAAATGGCCGGTTGTATGACAATTACAGGTCTCAACGCCTATTGATAGAGGTATCAATCATCGAAATCGGAGCACATTTGCAGATTTTCGATTTTTGTGGCTCTGAATTTGTGGGCTATAGTTCAGTTGATTTTCAAAAAAATTGAATTTTCCACGAAACGTGTAGAAATATTCGACCGATCCAAATGGCCGTTTGTATGACAATTACAGGTCTCAACGCCTATTGATAGAGGTATCAATCATCGAAATCGGAGCACATTTGCAGATTTTCGATTTTTGTGGCTCTGAATTTGTGGTTCTGAATTTGTGGGTTCAGTTGATTTTCAAAAAAATTGAATTTTCCACGAAACGTGTAGAAATGTTCGACCGATCCAAATGGCCGTTGGTATGA
Source organism: Tipula helvola (assembly GCA_963556165.1). NCBI lineage: Eukaryota > Metazoa > Arthropoda > Insecta > Diptera > Tipulidae > Tipula > Tipula helvola. Next base: position 56,829 of record CAUVYM010000430.1, read on the forward strand.
CAATTACAGGTCTCAACGCCTATTGATAGAGGTATCAATCATCGAAATCGGGGCACATTTGCAGATTTTCGATTTTTGTGGCTCTGAATTTGTGGGCTATAGTTCAGTTGATTTTCAAAAAAATTGAATTTTCCACGAAACGTGTAGAAATGTTCAACCGATCCAAATGGCCGGTTGTATGACAATTACAGGTCTCAACGCCTATTGATAGAGGTATCAATCATCGAAATCGGAGCACATTTGCAGATTTTCGATTTTTGTGGCTCTGAATTTGTGGGCTATAGTTCAGTTGATTTTCAAAAAAATTGAATTTTCCACGAAACGTGTAGAAATGTTCAACCGATCCAAATGGCCGGTTGTATGACAATTACAGGTCTCAACGCCTATTGATAGAGGTATCAATCATCGAAATCGGAGCACATTTGCAGATTTTCGATTTTTGTGGCTCTGAATTTGTGGGCTATAGTTCAGTTGATTTTCAAAAAAATTGAATTTTCCACGAAACGTGTAGAAATATTCGACCGATCCAAATGGCCATTTGTATGACAATTACAGGTCTCAACGCCTATTGATAGAGGTATCAATCATCGAAATCGGGGCACATTTGCAGATTTTCGATTTTTGTGGCTCTGAATTTGTGGGCTATAGTTCAGTTGATTTTCAAAAAAATTGAATTTTCCACGAAACGTGTAGAAATGTTCGACCGATCCAAATGGCCGGTTGTATGACAATTACAGGTCTCAACGCCTATTGATAGAGGTATCAATCATCGAAATCGGAGCACATTTGCAGATTTTCGATTTTTGTGGCTCTGAATTTGTGGGCTATAGTTCAGTTGATTTTCAAAAAAATTGAATTTTCCACGAAACGTGTAGAAATATTCGACCGATCCAAATGGCCGTTTGTATGACAATTACAGGTCTCAACGCCTATTGATAGAGGTATCAATCATCGAAATCGGAGCACATTTGCAGATTTTCGATTTTTGTGGCTCTGAATTTGTGGGCTATAGTTCAGTTGATTTTCAAAAAAATTGAATTTTCCACGAAACGTGTAGAAATATTCGACCGATCCAAATGGCCGTTTGTATGACAATTACAGGTCTCAACGCCTATTGATAGAGGTATCAATCATCGAAATCGGAGCACATTTGCAGATTTTCGATTTTTGTGGCTCTGAATTTGTGGGCTATAGTTCAGTTGATTTTCAAAAAAATTGAATTTTCCACGAAACGTGTAGAAATATTCGACCGATCCAAATGGCCGTTTGTATGACAATTACAGGTCTCAACGCCTATTGATAGAGGTATCAATCATCGAAATCGGAGCACATTTGCAGATTTTCGATTTTTGTGGCTCTGAATTTGTGGGCTATAGTTCAGTTGATTTTCAAAAAAATTGAATATTCCACGAAACGTGTAGAAATGTTCGACCGATCCAAATGGCCGTTGGTATGACAATTACAGGTCTCAACGCCTATTGATAGAGGTATCAATCATCGAAATCGGGGCACATTTGCAGATTTTCGATTTTTGTGGCTCTGAATTTGTGGGCTATAGTTCAGTTGATTTTCAAAAAAATTGAATTTTCCACGAAACGTGTAGAAATATTCGACCGATCCAAATGGCCGTTTGTATGACAATTACAGGTCTCAACGCCTATTGATAGAGGTATCAATCATCGAAATCGGAGCACATTTGCAGATTTTCGATTTTTGTGGCTCTGAATTTGTGGGCTATAGTTCAGTTGATTTTCAAAAAAATTGAATTTTCCACGAAACGTGTAGAAATATTCGACCGATCCAAATGGCCGTTTGTATGACAATTACAGGTCTCAACGCCTATTGATAGAGGTATCAATCATCGAAATCGGGGCACATTTGCAGATTTTCGATTTTTGTGGCTCTGAATTTGTGGGCTATAGTTCAGTTGATTTTCAAAAAAATTGAATTTTCCACGAAACGTGTAGAAATGTTCAACCGATCCAAATGGCCGGTTGTATGACAATTACAGGTCTCAACGCCTATTGATAGAGGTATCAATCATCGAAATCGGAGCACATTTGCAGATTTTCGATTTTTGTGGCTCTGAATTTGTGGGCTATAGTTCAGTTGATTTTCAAAAAAATTGAATTTTCCACGAAACGTGTAGAAATATTCGACCGATCCAAATGGCCGTTTGTATGACAATTACAGGTCTCAACGCCTATTGATAGAGGTATCAATCATCGAAATCGGAGCACATTTGCAGATTTTCGATTTTTGTGGCTCTGAATTTGTGGGCTATAGTTCAGTTGATTTTCAAAAAAATTGAATTTTCCACGAAACGTGTAGAAATGTTCGACCGATCCAAATGGCCGTTGGTATGACAATTACAGGTCTCAACGCCTATTGATAGAGGTATCAATCATCGAAATCGGGGCACATTTGCAGATTTTCGATTTTTGTGGCTCTGAATTTGTGGGCTATAGTTCAGTTGATTTTCAAAAAAATTGAATTTTCCACGAAACGTGTAGAAATGTTCAACCGATCCAAATGGCCGGTTGTATGACAATTACAGGTCTCAACGCCTATTGATAGAGGTATCAATCATCGAAATCGGAGCACATTTGCAGATTTTCGATTTTTGTGGCTCTGAATTTGTGGGCTATAGTTCAGTTGATTTTCAAAAAAATTGAATTTTCCACGAAACGTGTAGAAATATTCGACCGATCCAAATGGCCGTTTGTATGACAATTACAGGTCTCAACGCCTATTGATAGAGGTATCAATCATCGAAATCGGGGCACATTTGCAGATTTTCGATTTTTGTGGCTCTGAATTTGTGGGCTATAGTTCAGTTGATTTTCAAAAAAATTGAATTTTCCACGAAACGTGTAGAAATGTTCGACCGATCCAAATGGCCGGTTGTATGACAATTACAGGTCTCAACGCCTATTGATAGAGGTATCAATCATCGAAATCGGAGCACATTTGCAGATTTTCGATTTTTGTGGCTCTGAATTTGTGGGCTATAGTTCAGTTGATTTTCAAAAAAATTGAATTTTCCACGAAACGTGTAGAAATATTCGACCGATCCAAATGGCCGTTTGTATGACAATTACAGGTCTCAACGCCTATTGATAGAGGTATCAATCATCGAAATCGGAGCACATTTGCAGATTTTCGATTTTTGTGGCTCTGAATTTGTGGGCTATAGTTCAGTTGATTTTCAAAATGATTGAATTTTCCACGGAACGTGTAGAAATATTCGACCGATCCAAATAACCGTTTGTATGACAATTACAGGTCTCAACGCCTATTGATAGAGGTATCAATTATGGAAATCGGAGCACATTTGCAGATTTTCGATTTTTGTGGCTCTGAATTTGTGGGCTATAGTTCGGTTGATTTTCAAAAAAATTGAATTTTCCACGAAACGTGTAGAAATGTTCGACCGATCCAAATGGCCGTTTGTATGACAATTACAGGTCTCAACGCCTATTGATAGAGGTATCAATCATCGAAATCGGAGCACATTTGCAGATTTTCGATTTTTGTGGCTCTGAATTTGTGGGCTATAGTTCAGTTGATTTTCAAAAAAATTGAATTTTCCACGAAACGTGTAGAAATATTCGACCGATCCAAATGGCCGTTTGTATGACAATTACAGGTCTCAACGCCTATTGATAGAGGTATCAATCATCGAAATCGGAGCACATTTGCAGATTTTCGATTTTTGTGGCTCTGAATTTGTGGGCTATAGTTCAGTTGATTTTCAAAATGATTGAATTTTCCACGGAACGTGTAGAAATATTCGACCGATCCAAATAACCGTTTGTATGACAATTACAGGTCTCAACGCCTATTGATAGAGGTATCAATCATCGAAATCGGAGCACATTTGCAGATTTTCGATTTTTGTGGCTCTGAATTTGTGGGCTATAGTTCAGTTGATTTTCAAAAAAATTGAATTTTCCACGAAACGTGTAGAAATATTCGACCGATCCAAATGGCCGTTTGTATGACAATTACAGGTCTCAACGCCTATTGATAGAGGTATCAATCATCGAAATCGGAGCACATTTGCAGATTTTCGATTTTTGTGGCTCTGAATTTGTGGGCTATAGTTCAGTTGATTTTCAAAAAAATTGAATTTTCCACGAAACGTGTAGAAATATTCGACCGATCCAAATGGCCGTTTGTATGACAATTACAGGTCTCAACGCCTATTGATAGAGGTATCAATCATCGAAATCGGAGCACATTTGCAGATTTTCGATTTTTGTGGCTCTGAATTTGTGGGCTATAGTTCAGTTGATTTTCAAAAAAATTGAATTTTCCACGAAACGTGTAGAAATGTTCGACCGATCCAAATGGCCGTTGGTATGACAATTACAGGTCTCAACGCCTATTGATAGAGGTATCAATCATCGAAATCGGGGCACATTTGCAGATTTTCGATTTTTGTGGCTCTGAATTTGTGGGCTATAGTTCAGTTGATTTTCAAAAAAATTGAATTTTCCACGAAACGTGTAGAAATGTTCGACCGATCCAAATGGCCGGTTGTATGACAATTACAGGTCTCAACGCCTATTGATAGAGGTATCAATCATCGAAATCGGAGCACATTTGCAGATTTTCGATTTTTGTGGCTCTGAATTTGTGGGCTATAGTTCAGTTGATTTTCAAAAAAATTGAATTTTCCACGAAACGTGTAGAAATATTCGACCGATCCAAATGGCCGTTTGTATGACAATTACAGGTCTCAACGCCTATTGATAGAGGTATCAATCATCGAAATCGGAGCACATTTGCAGATTTTCGATTTTTGTGGCTCTGAATTTGTGGGCTATAGTTCAGTTGATTTTCAAAAAAATTGAATTTTCCACGAAACGTGTAGAAATGTTCGACCGATCCAAATGGCCGTTGGTATGACAATTACAGGTCTCAACGCCTATTGATAGAGGTATCAATCATCGAAATCGGGGCACATTTGCAGATTTTCGATTTTTGTGGCTCTGAATTTGTGGGCTATAGTTCAGTTGATTTTCAAAAAAATTGAATTTTCCACGAAACGTGTAGAAATCTTCAACCGATCCAAATGGCCGGTTGTATGACAATTACAGGTCTCAACGCCTATTGATAGAGGTATCAATCATCGAAATCGGAGCACATTTGCAGATTTTCGATTTTTGTGGCTCTGAATTTGTGGGCTATAGTTCAGTTGATTTTCAAAAAAATTGAATTTTCCACGAAACGTGTAGAAATGTTCAACCGATCCAAATGGCCGGTTGTATGACAATTACAGGTCTCAACGCCTATTGATAGAGGTATCAATCATCGAAATCGGAGCACATTTGCAGATTTTCGATTTTTGTGGCTCTGAATTTGTGGGCTATAGTTCAGTTGATTTTCAAAAAAATTGAATATTCCACGAAACGTGTAGAAATGTTCGACCGATCCAAATGGCCGTTGGTATGACAATTACAGGTCTCAACGCCTATTGATAGAGGTATCAATCATCGAAATCGGAGCACATTTGCAGATTTTCGATTTTTGTGGCTCTGAATTTGTGGGCTATAGTTCAGTTGATTTTCAAAAAAATTGAATATTCCACGAAACGTGTAGAAATGTTCGACCGATCCAAATGGCCGTTGGTATGACAATTACAGGTCTCAATGCCTATTGATAGAGGTATCAATCATCGAAATCGGAGCACATTTGCAGATTTTCGATTTTTGTGGCTCTGAATTTGTGGGCTATAGTTCAGTTGATTTTCAAAAAAATTGAATATTCCACGAAACGTGTAGAAATGTTCGACCGATCCAAATGGCCGTTTGTATGACAATTACAGGTCTCAACGCCTATTGATAGAGGTATCAATCATCGAAATCGGAGCACATTTGCAGATTTTCGATTTTTGTGGCTCTGAATTTGTGGGCTACAGTTCAGTTGATTTTCAAAAAAATTGAATTTTCCACGAAACGTGTAGAAATATTCGGCCGATCCAAATGGCTGTTGGTATGACAATTACAGGTCTCAACGCCTATTGATAGAGGTATCAATCATCGAAATCGGAGCACATTTGCAGATTTTCGATTTTTGTGGCTCTGAATTTGTGGGCTACAGTTCAGTTGATTTTCAAAAAAATTGAATTTTCCACGAAACGTGTAGAAATATTCGGCCGATCCAAATGGCCGTTTGTATGACAATTTCAGGTCTCAACGCCTATTGATAGAGGTATCAATCATCGAAATCGGAGCACATTTGCAGATTTTCGATTTTTGTGGCTCTGAATTTGTGGGCTACAGTTCAGTTGATTTTCAAAAAAATTGAATTTTCCACGAAACGTGTAGAAATATTCGGCCGATCCAAATCGCCGTTTGTATGACAATTTCAGGTCTCAACGCCTATTGATAGAGGTATCAATCATCGAAATCGGAGCACATTTGCAGATTTTCGATTTTTTGTGGCTCTGAATTTGTGGGCTACAGTTCAGTTGATTTTCAAAAAAATTGAATTTTCCACGAAACGTGTAGAAATATTCGGCCGATCCAAATGGCCGTTTGTATGACAATTTCAGGTCTCAACGCCTATTGATAGAGGTATCAATCATCGAAATCGGAGCACATTTGCAGATTTTCGATTTTTGTGGCTCTGAATTTGTGGGCTATAGTTCAGTTGATTTTCAAAAAAATTGAATTTTCCACGAAACGTGTAGAAATATTCGGCCGATCCAAATGGCTGTTGGTATGACAATTACAGGTCTCAACGCCTATTGATAGAGGTATCAATCATCGAAATCGGAGCACATTTGCAGATTTTCGATTTTTGTGGCTCTGAATTTGTGGGCTACAGTTCAGTTGATTTTCAAAAAAATTGAATTTTCCACGAAACGTGTAGAAATATTCGGCCGATCCAAATGGCCGTTTGTATGACAATTTCAGGTCTCAACGCCTATTGATAGAGGTATCAATCATCGAAATCGGAGCACATTTGCAGATTTTCGATTTTTGTGGCTCTGAATTTGTGGGCTACAGTTCAGTTGATTTTCAAAAAAATTGAATTTTCCACGAAACGTGTAGAAATATTCGGCCGATCCAAATCGCCGTTTGTATGACAATTTCAGGTCTCAACGCCTATTGATAGAGGTATCAATCATCGAAATCGGAGCACATTTGCAGATTTTCGATTTTTGTGGCTCTGAATTTGTGGGCTACAGTTCAGTTGATTTTCAAAAAAATTGAATTTTCCACGAAACGTGTAGAAATATTCGACCGATCCAAATGGCCGTTTGTATGACAATTACAGGTCTCAACGCCTATTGATAGAGGTATCAATCATCGAAATCGGAGCACATTTGCAGATTTTCGATTTTTGTGGCTCTGAATTTGTGGGCTATAGTTCAGTTGATTTTCAAAAAAATTGAATTTTCCACGAAACGTGTAGAAATATTCGACCGATCCAAATGGCCGTTTGTATGACAATTACAGGTCTCAACGCCTATTGATAGAGGTATCAATCATCGAAATCGGGGCACATTTGCAGATTTTCGATTTTTGTGGCTCTGAATTTGTGGGCTATAGTTCAGTTGATTTTCAAAAAAATTGAATTTTCCACGAAACGTGTAGAAATGTTCAACCGATCCAAATGGCCGGTTGTATGACAATTACAGGTCTCAACGCCTATTGATAGAGGTATCAATCATCGAAATCGGAGCACATTTGCAGATTTTCGATTTTTGTGGCTCTGAATTTGTGGGCTATAGTTCAGTTGATTTTCAAAAAAATTGAATTTTCCACGAAACGTGTAGAAATATTCGACCGATCCAAATGGCCGTTTGTATGACAATTACAGGTCTCAACGCCTATTGATAGAGGTATCAATCATCGAAATCGGAGCACATTTGCAGATTTTCGATTTTTGTGGCTCTGAATTTGTGGGCTATAGTTCAGTTGATTTTCAAAAAAATTGAATTTTCCACGAAACGTGTAGAAATGTTCGACCGATCCAAATGGCCGTTGGTATGACAATTACAGGTCTCAACGCCTATTGATAGAGGTATCAATCATCGAAATCGGGGCACATTTGCAGATTTTCGATTTTTGTGGCTCTGAATTTGTGGGCTATAGTTCAGTTGATTTTCAAAAAAATTGAATTTTCCACGAAACGTGTAGAAATGTTCAACCGATCCAAATGGCCGGTTGTATGACAATTACAGGTCTCAACGCCTATTGATAGAGGTATCAATCATCGAAATCGGAGCACATTTGCAGATTTTCGATTTTTGTGGCTCTGAATTTGTGGGCTATAGTTCAGTTGATTTTCAAAAAAATTGAATTTTCCACGAAACGTGTAGAAATGTTCGACCGATCCAAATGGCCGTTTGTATGACAATTACAGGTCTCAACGCCTATTGATAGAGGTATCAATCATCGAAATCGGAGCACATTTGCAGATTTTCGATTTTTGTGGCTCTGAATTTGTGGGCTATAGTTCAGTTGATTTTCAAAAAAATTGAATTTTCCACGAAACGTGTAGAAATGTTCAACCGATCCAAATGGCCGGTTGTATGACAATTACAGGTCTCAACGCCTATTGATAGAGGTATCAATCATCGAAATCGGAGCACATTTGCAGATTTTCGATTTTTGTGGCTCTGAATTTGTGGGCTATAGTTCAGTTGATTTTCAAAAAAATTGAATATTCCACGAAACGTGTAGAAATGTTCGACCGATCCAAATGGCCGTTGGTATGACAATTACAGGTCTCAACGCCTATTGATAGAGGTATCAATCATCGAAATCGGGGCACATTTGCAGATTTTCGATTTTTGTGGCTCTGAATTTGTGGGCTATAGTTCAGTTGATTTTCAAAAAAATTGAATTTTCCACGAAACGTGTAGAAATGTTCAACCGATCCAAATGGCCGGTTGTATGACAATTACAGGTCTCAACGCCTATTGATAGAGGTATCAATCATCGAAATCGGAGCACATTTGCAGATTTTCGATTTTTGTGGCTCTGAATTTGTGGGCTATAGTTCAGTTGATTTTCAAAAAAATTGAATTTTCCACGAAACGTGTAGAAATGTTCGACCGATCCAAATGGCCGTTTGTATGACAATTACAGGTCTCAACGCCTATTGATAGAGGTATCAATCATCGAAATCGGAGCACATTTGCAGATTTTCGATTTTTGTGGCTCTGAATTTGTGGGCTATAGTTCAGTTGATTTTCAAAAAAATTGAATTTTCCACGAAACGTGTAGAAATGTTCAACCGATCCAAATGGCCGGTTGTATGACAATTACAGGTCTCAACGCCTATTGATAGAGGTATCAATCATCGAAATCGGAGCACATTTGCAGATTTTCGATTTTTGTGGCTCTGAATTTGTGGGCTATAGTTCAGTTGATTTTCAAAAAAATTGAATATTCCACGAAACGTGTAGAAATGTTCGACCGATCCAAATGGCCGTTGGTATGACAATTACAGGTCTCAATGCCTATTGATAGAGGTATCAATCATCGAAATCGGAGCACATTTGCAGATTTTCGATTTTTGTGGCTCTGAATTTGTGGGCTATAGTTCAGTTGATTTTCAAAAAAATTGAATATTCCACGAAACGTGTAGAAATGTTCGACCGATCCAAATGGCCGTTGGTATGACAATTACAGGTCTCAACGCCTATTGATAGAGGTATCAATCATCGAAATCGGAGCACATTTGCAGATTTTCGATTTTTGTGGCTCTGAATTTGTGGGCTATAGTTCAGTTGATTTTCAAAAAAATTGAATTTTCCACGAAACGTGTAGAAATGTTCGACCGATCCAAATGGCCGTTTGTATGACAATTACAGGTCTCAACGCCTATTGATAGAGGTATCAATCATCGAAATCGGAGCACATTTGCAGATTTTCGATTTTTGTGGCTCTGAATTTGTGGGCTACAGTTCAGTTGATTTTCAAAAAAATTGAATTTTCCACGAAACGTGTAGAAATATTCGGCCGATCCAAATGGCTGTTGGTATGACAATTACAGGTCTCAACGCCTATTGATAGAGGTATCAATCATCGAAATCGGAGCACATTTGCAGATTTTCGATTTTTGTGGCTCTGAATTTGTGGGCTACAGTTCAGTTGATTTTCAAAAAAATTGAATTTTCCACGAAACGTGTAGAAATATTCGGCCGATCCAAATGGCCGTTTGTATGACAATTTCAGGTCTCAACGCCTATTGATAGAGGTATCAATCATCGAAATCGGAGCACATTTGCAGATTTTCGATTTTTGTGGCTCTGAATTTGTGGGCTACAGTTCAGTTGATTTTCAAAAAAATTGAATTTTCCACGAAACGTGTAGAAATATTCGGCCGATCCAAATCGCCGTTTGTATGACAATTTCAGGTCTCAACGCCTATTGATAGAGGTATCAATCATCGAAATCGGAGCACATTTGCAGATTTTCGATTTTTTGTGGCTCTGAATTTGTGGGCTACAGTTCAGTTGATTTTCAAAAAAATTGAATTTTCCACGAAACGTGTAGAAATATTCGGCCGATCCAAATGGCCGTTTGTATGACAATTTCAGGTCTCAACGCCTATTGATAGAGGTATCAATCATCGAAATCGGAGCACATTTGCAGATTTTCGATTTTTGTGGCTCTGAATTTGTGGGCTATAGTTCAGTTGATTTTCAAAAAAATTGAATTTTCCACGAAACGTGTAGAAATATTCGGCCGATCCAAATGGCTGTTGGTATGACAATTACAGGTCTCAACGCCTATTGATAGAGGTATCAATCATCGAAATCGGAGCACATTTGCAGATTTTCGATTTTTGTGGCTCTGAATTTGTGGGCTACAGTTCAGTTGATTTTCAAAAAAATTGAATTTTCCACGAAACGTGTAGAAATATTCGGCCGATCCAAATGGCCGTTTGTATGACAATTTCAGGTCTCAACGCCTATTGATAGAGGTATCAATCATCGAAATCGGAGCACATTTGCAGATTTTCGATTTTTGTGGCTCTGAATTTGTGGGCTACAGTTCAGTTGATTTTCAAAAAAATTGAATTTTCCACGAAACGTGTAGAAATATTCGGCCGATCCAAATCGCCGTTTGTATGACAATTTCAGGTCTCAACGCCTATTGATAGAGGTATCAATCATCGAAATCGGAGCACATTTGCAGATTTTCGATTTTTGTGGCTCTGAATTTGTGGGCTACAGTTCAGTTGATTTTCAAAAAAATTGAATTTTCCACGAAACGTGTAGAAATATTCGACCGATCCAAATGGCCGTTTGTATGACAATTACAGGTCTCAACGCCTATTGATAGAGGTATCAATCATCGAAATCGGAGCACATTTGCAGATTTTCGATTTTTGTGGCTCTGAATTTGTGGGCTATAGTTCAGTTGATTTTCAAAAAAATTGAATTTTCCACGAAACGTGTAGAAATATTCGACCGATCCAAATGGCCGTTTGTATGACAATTACAGGTCTCAACGCCTATTGATAGAGGTATCAATCATCGAAATCGGGGCACATTTGCAGATTTTCGATTTTTGTGGCTCTGAATTTGTGGGCTATAGTTCAGTTGATTTTCAAAAAAATTGAATTTTCCACGAAACGTGTAGAAATGTTCAACCGATCCAAATGGCCGGTTGTATGACAATTACAGGTCTCAACGCCTATTGATAGAGGTATCAATCATCGAAATCGGAGCACATTTGCAGATTTTCGATTTTTGTGGCTCTGAATTTGTGGGCTATAGTTCAGTTGATTTTCAAAAAAATTGAATTTTCCACGAAACGTGTAGAAATATTCGACCGATCCAAATGGCCGTTTGTATGACAATTACAGGTCTCAACGCCTATTGATAGAGGTATCAATCATCGAAATCGGAGCACATTTGCAGATTTTCGATTTTTGTGGCTCTGAATTTGTGGGCTATAGTTCAGTTGATTTTCAAAAAAATTGAATTTTCCACGAAACGTGTAGAAATGTTCGACCGATCCAAATGGCCGTTGGTATGACAATTACAGGTCTCAACGCCTATTGATAGAGGTATCAATCATCGAAATCGGGGCACATTTGCAGATTTTCGATTTTTGTGGCTCTGAATTTGTGGGCTATAGTTCAGTTGATTTTCAAAAAAATTGAATTTTCCACGAAACGTGTAGAAATGTTCAACCGATCCAAATGGCCGGTTGTATGACAATTACAGGTCTCAACGCCTATTGATAGAGGTATCAATCATCGAAATCGGAGCACATTTGCAGATTTTCGATTTTTGTGGCTCTGAATTTGTGGGCTATAGTTCAGTTGATTTTCAAAAAAATTGAATTTTCCACGAAACGTGTAGAAATGTTCGACCGATCCAAATGGCCGTTTGTATGACAATTACAGGTCTCAACGCCTATTGATAGAGGTATCAATCATCGAAATCGGAGCACATTTGCAGATTTTCGATTTTTGTGGCTCTGAATTTGTGGGCTATAGTTCAGTTGATTTTCAAAAAATTGAATTTTCCACGAAACGTGTAGAAATGTTCAACCGATCCAAATGGCCGGTTGTATGACAATTACAGGTCTCAACGCCTATTGATAGAGGTATCAATCATCGAAATCGGAGCACATTTGCAGATTTTCGATTTTTGTGGCTCTGAATTTGTGGGCTATAGTTCAGTTGATTTTCAAAAAAATTGAATATTCCACGAAACGTGTAGAAATGTTCGACCGATCCAAATGGCCGTTGGTATGACAATTACAGGTCTCAACGCCTATTGATAGAGGTATCAATCATCGAAATCGGGGCACATTTGCAGATTTTCGATTTTTGTGGCTCTGAATTTGTGGGCTATAGTTCAGTTGATTTTCAAAAAAATTGAATTTTCCACGAAACGTGTAGAAATCTTCAACCGATCCAAATGGCCGGTTGTATGACAATTACAGGTCTCAACGCCTATTGATAGAGGTATCAATCATCGAAATCGGAGCACATTTGCAGATTTTCGATTTTTGTGGCTCTGAATTTGTGGGCTATAGTTCAGTTGATTTTCAAAAAAATTGAATTTTCCACGAAACGTGTAGAAATGTTCAACCGATCCAAATGGCCGGTTGTATGACAATTACAGGTCTCAACGCCTATTGATAGAGGTATCAATCATCGAAATCGGAGCACATTTGCAGATTTTCGATTTTTGTGGCTCTGAATTTGTGGGCTATAGTTCAGTTGATTTTCAAAAAAATTGAATATTCCACGAAACGTGTAGAAATGTTCGACCGATCCAAATGGCCGTTGGTATGACAATTACAGGTCTCAACGCCTATTGATAGAGGTATCAATCATCGAAATCGGAGCACATTTGCAGATTTTCGATTTTTGTGGCTCTGAATTTGTGGGCTATAGTTCAGTTGATTTTCAAAAAAATTGAATATTCCACGAAACGTGTAGAAATGTTCGACCGATCCAAATGGCCGTTGGTATGACAATTACAGGTCTCAATGCCTATTGATAGAGGTATCAATCATCGAAATCGGAGCACATTTGCAGATTTTCGATTTTTGTGGCTCTGAATTTGTGGGCTATAGTTCAGTTGATTTTCAAAAAAATTGAATATTCCACGAAACGTGTAGAAATGTTCGACCGATCCAAATGGCCGTTGGTATGACAATTACAGGTCTCAACGCCTATTGATAGAGGTATCAATCATCGAAATCGGAGCACATTTGCAGATTTTCGATTTTTGTGGCTCTGAATTTGTGGGCTATAGTTCAGTTGATTTTCAAAAAAATTGAATTTTCCACGAAACGTGTAGAAATGTTCGACCGATCCAAATGGCCGTTTGTATGACAATTACAGGTCTCAACGCCTATTGATAGAGGTATCAATCATCGAAATCGGAGCACATTTGCAGATTTTCGATTTTTGTGGCTCTGAATTTGTGGGCTACAGTTCAGTTGATTTTCAAAAAAATTGAATTTTCCACGAAACGTGTAGAAATATTCGGCCGATCCAAATGGCTGTTGGTATGACAATTACAGGTCTCAACGCCTATTGATAGAGGTATCAATCATCGAAATCGGAGCACATTTGCAGATTTTCGATTTTTGTGGCTCTGAATTTGTGGGCTACAGTTCAGTTGATTTTCAAAAAAATTGAATTTTCCACGAAACGTGTAGAAATATTCGGCCGATCCAAATGGCCGTTTGTATGACAATTTCAGGTCTCAACGCCTATTGATAGAGGTATCAATCATCGAAATCGGAGCACATTTGCAGATTTTCGATTTTTGTGGCTCTGAATTTGTGGGCTACAGTTCAGTTGATTTTCAAAAAAATTGAATTTTCCACGAAACGTGTAGAAATATTCGGCCGATCCAAATCGCCGTTTGTATGACAATTTCAGGTCTCAACGCCTATTGATAGAGGTATCAATCATCGAAATCGGAGCACATTTGCAGATTTTCGATTTTTTGTGGCTCTGAATTTGTGGGCTACAGTTCAGTTGATTTTCAAAAAAATTGAATTTTCCACGAAACGTGTAGAAATATTCGGCCGATCCAAATGGCCGTTTGTATGACAATTTCAGGTCTCAACGCCTATTGATAGAGGTATCAATCATCGAAATCGGAGCACATTTGCAGATTTTCGATTTTTGTGGCTCTGAATTTGTGGGCTATAGTTCAGTTGATTTTCAAAAAAATTGAATTTTCCACGAAACGTGTAGAAATATTCGGCCGATCCAAATGGCTGTTGGTATGACAATTACAGGTCTCAACGCCTATTGATAGAGGTATCAATCATCGAAATCGGAGCACATTTGCAGATTTTCGATTTTTGTGGCTCTGAATTTGTGGGCTACAGTTCAGTTGATTTTCAAAAAAATTGAATTTTCCACGAAACGTGTAGAAATATTCGGCCGATCCAAATGGCCGTTTGTATGACAATTTCAGGTCTCAACGCCTATTGATAGAGGTATCAATCATCGAAATCGGAGCACATTTGCAGATTTTCGATTTTTGTGGCTCTGAATTTGTGGGCTACAGTTCAGTTGATTTTCAAAAAAATTGAATTTTCCACGAAACGTGTAGAAATATTCGGCCGATCCAAATCGCCGTTTGTATGACAATTTCAGGTCTCAACGCCTATTGATAGAGGTATCAATCATCGAAATCGGAGCACATTTGCAGATTTTCGATTTTTGTGGCTCTGAATTTGTGGGCTACAGTTCAGTTGATTTTCAAAAAAATTGAATTTTCCACGAAACGTGTAGAAATATTCGACCGATCCAAATGGCCGTTTGTATGACAATTACAGGTCTCAACGCCTATTGATAGAGGTATCAATCATCGAAATCGGAGCACATTTGCAGATTTTCGATTTTTGTGGCTCTGAATTTGTGGGCTATAGTTCAGTTGATTTTCAAAAAAATTGAATTTTCCACGAAACGTGTAGAAATATTCGACCGATCCAAATGGCCGTTTGTATGACAATTACAGGTCTCAACGCCTATTGATAGAGGTATCAATCATCGAAATCGGGGCACATTTGCAGATTTTCGATTTTTGTGGCTCTGAATTTGTGGGCTATAGTTCAGTTGATTTTCAAAAAAATTGAATTTTCCACGAAACGTGTAGAAATGTTCAACCGATCCAAATGGCCGGTTGTATGACAATTACAGGTCTCAACGCCTATTGATAGAGGTATCAATCATCGAAATCGGAGCACATTTGCAGATTTTCGATTTTTGTGGCTCTGAATTTGTGGGCTATAGTTCAGTTGATTTTCAAAAAAATTGAATTTTCCACGAAACGTGTAGAAATATTCGACCGATCCAAATGGCCGTTTGTATGACAATTACAGGTCTCAACGCCTATTGATAGAGGTATCAATCATCGAAATCGGAGCACATTTGCAGATTTTCGATTTTTGTGGCTCTGAATTTGTGGGCTATAGTTCAGTTGATTTTCAAAAAAATTGAATTTTCCACGAAACGTGTAGAAATGTTCGACCGATCCAAATGGCCGTTGGTATGACAATTACAGGTCTCAACGCCTATTGATAGAGGTATCAATCATCGAAATCGGGGCACATTTGCAGATTTTCGATTTTTGTGGCTCTGAATTTGTGGGCTATAGTTCAGTTGATTTTCAAAAAAATTGAATTTTCCACGAAACGTGTAGAAATGTTCAACCGATCCAAATGGCCGGTTGTATGACAATTACAGGTCTCAACGCCTATTGATAGAGGTATCAATCATCGAAATCGGAGCACATTTGCAGATTTTCGATTTTTGTGGCTCTGAATTTGTGGGCTATAGTTCAGTTGATTTTCAAAAAAATTGAATTTTCCACGAAACGTGTAGAAATGTTCGACCGATCCAAATGGCCGTTTGTATGACAATTACAGGTCTCAACGCCTATTGATAGAGGTATCAATCATCGAAATCGGAGCACATTTGCAGATTTTCGATTTTTGTGGCTCTGAATTTGTGGGCTATAGTTCAGTTGATTTTCAAAAAAATTGAATTTTCCACGAAACGTGTAGAAATGTTCAACCGATCCAAATGGCCGGTTGTATGACAATTACAGGTCTCAACGCCTATTGATAGAGGTATCAATCATCGAAATCGGAGCACATTTGCAGATTTTCGATTTTTGTGGCTCTGAATTTGTGGGCTATAGTTCAGTTGATTTTCAAAAAAATTGAATATTCCACGAAACGTGTAGAAATGTTCGACCGATCCAAATGGCCGTTGGTATGACAATTACAGGTCTCAACGCCTATTGATAGAGGTATCAATCATCGAAATCGGGGCACATTTGCAGATTTTCGATTTTTGTGGCTCTGAATTTGTGGGCTATAGTTCAGTTGATTTTCAAAAAAATTGAATTTTCCACGAAACGTGTAGAAATGTTCAACCGATCCAAATGGCCGGTTGTATGACAATTACAGGTCTCAACGCCTATTGATAGAGGTATCAATCATCGAAATCGGAGCACATTTGCAGATTTTCGATTTTTGTGGCTCTGAATTTGTGGGCTATAGTTCAGTTGATTTTCAAAAAAATTGAATATTCCACGAAACGTGTAGAAATGTTCGACCGATCCAAATGGCCGTTGGTATGACAATTACAGGTCTCAACGCCTATTGATAGAGGTATCAATCATCGAAATCGGAGCACATTTGCAGATTTTCGATTTTTGTGGCTCTGAATTTGTGGGCTATAGTTCAGTTGATTTTCAAAAAAATTGAATTTTCCACGAAACGTGTAGAAATGTTCGACCGATCCAAATGGCCGTTTGTATGACAATTACAGGTCTCAACGCCTATTGATAGAGGTATCAATCATCGAAATCGGAGCACATTTGCAGATTTTCGATTTTTGTGGCTCTGAATTTGTGGGCTATAGTTCAGTTGATTTTCAAAAAAATTGAATATTCCACGAAACGTGTAGAAATGTTCGACCGATCCAAATGGCCGTTGGTATGACAATTACAGGTCTCAACGCCTATTGATAGAGGTATCAATCATCGAAATCGGAGCACATTTGCAGATTTTCGATTTTTGTGGCTCTGAATTTGTGGGCTATAGTTCAGTTGATTTTCAAAAAAATTGAATATTCCACGAAACGTGTAGAAATGTTCGACCGATCCAAATGGCCGTTGGTATGACAATTACAGGTCTCAATGCCTATTGATAGAGGTATCAATCATCGAAATCGGAGCACATTTGCAGATTTTCGATTTTTGTGGCTCTGAATTTGTGGGCTATAGTTCAGTTGATTTTCAAAAAAATTGAATATTCCACGAAACGTGTAGAAATGTTCGACCGATCCAAATGGCCGTTGGTATGACAATTACAGGTCTCAACGCCTATTGATAGAGGTATCAATCATCGAAATCGGAGCACATTTGCAGATTTTCGATTTTTGTGGCTCTGAATTTGTGGGCTATAGTTCAGTTGATTTTCAAAAAAATTGAATTTTCCACGAAACGTGTAGAAATGTTCGACCGATCCAAATGGCCGTTTGTATGACAATTACAGGTCTCAACGCCTATTGATAGAGGTATCAATCATCGAAATCGGAGCACATTTGCAGATTTTCGATTTTTGTGGCTCTGAATTTGTGGGCTACAGTTCAGTTGATTTTCAAAAAATTGAATTTTCCACGAAACGTGTAGAAATATTCGGCCGATCCAAATGGCTGTTGGTATGACAATTACAGGTCTCAACGCCTATTGATAGAGGTATCAATCATCGAAATCGGAGCACATTTGCAGATTTTCGATTTTTGTGGCTCTGAATTTGTGGGCTACAGTTCAGTTGATTTTCAAAAAAATTGAATTTTCCACGAAACGTGTAGAAATATTCGGCCGATCCAAATGGCCGTTTGTATGACAATTTCAGGTCTCAACGCCTATTGATAGAGGTATCAATCATCGAAATCGGAGCACATTTGCAGATTTTCGATTTTTGTGGCTCTGAATTTGTGGGCTACAGTTCAGTTGATTTTCAAAAAAATTGAATTTTCCACGAAACGTGTAGAAATATTCGGCCGATCCAAATGGCCGTTTGTATGACAATTTCAGGTCTCAACGCCTATTGATAGAGGTATCAATCATCGAAATCGGAGCACATTTGCAGATTTTCGATTTTTGTGGCTCTGAATTTGTGGGCTACAGTTCAGTTGATTTTCAAAAAAATTGAATTTTCCACGAAACGTGTAGAAATATTCGGCCGATCCAAATCGCCGTTTGTATGACAATTTCAGGTCTCAACGCCTATTGATAGAGGTATCAATCATCGAAATCGGAGCACATTTGCAGATTTTCGATTTTTGTGGCTCTGAATTTGTGGGCTACAGTTCAGTTGATTTTCAAAAAAATTGAATTTTCCACGAAACGTGTAGAAATATTCGGCCGATCCAAATGGCCGTTTGTATGACAATTTCAGGTCTCAACGCCTATTGATAGAGGTATCAATCATCGAAATCGGAGCACATTTGCAGATTTTCGATTTTTTGTGGCTCTGAATTTGTGGGCTACAGTTCAGTTGATTTTCAAAAAAATTGAATTTTCCACGAAACGTGTAGAAATATTCGGCCGATCCAAATGGCCGTTTGTATGACAATTTCAGGTCTCAACGCCTATTGATAGAGGTATCAATCATCGAAATCGGAGCACATTTGCAGATTTTCGATTTTTGTGGCTCTGAATTTGTGGGCTACAGTTCAGTTGATTTTCAAAAAAATTGAATTTTCCACGAAACGTGTAGAAATATTCGGCCGATCCAAATCGCCGTTTGTATGACAATTTCAGGTCTCAACGCCTATTGATAGAGGTATCAATCATCGAAATCGGAGCACATTTGCAGATTTTCGATTTTTTGTGGCTCTGAATTTGTGGGCTACAGTTCAGTTGATTTTCAAAAAAATTGAATTTTCCACGAAACGTGTAGAAATATTCGGCCGATCCAAATGGCCGTTTGTATGACAATTTCAGGTCTCAACGCCTATTGATAGAGGTATCAATCATCGAAATCGGAGCACATTTGCAGATTTTCGATTTTTGTGGCTCTGAATTTGTGGGCTACAGTTCAGTTGATTTTCAAAAAAATTGAATTTTCCACGAAACGTGTAGAAATATTCGGCCGATCCAAATCGCCGTTTGTATGACAATTACAGGTCTCAACGCCTATTGATAGAGGTATCAATCATCGAAATCGGAGCACATTTGCAGATTTTCGATTTTTGTGGCTCTGAATTTGTGGGCTACAGTTCAGTTGATTTTCAAAAAAATTGAATTTTCCACGAAACGTGTAGAAATATTCGGCCGATCCAAATGGCTGTTGGTATGACAATTACAGGTCTCAACGCCTATTGATAGAGGTATCAATCATCGAAATCGGAGCACATTTGCAGATTTTCGATTTTTGTGGCTCTGAATTTGTGGGCTACAGTTCAGTTGATTTTCAAAAAAATTGAATTTTCCACGAAACATGTAGAAATATTCGGTCGATCCAAATGGCCGTTTGTATGACAATTACAGGTCTCAACGCCTATTGATAGAGGTATCAATCATCGAAATCGGAGCACATTTGCAGATTTTCGATTTTTGTGGCTCTGAATTTGTGGGCTACAGCTCAGTTGATTTTCAAAAAAATTGAATTTTCCACGAAACGTGTAGAAATATTCGGCCGATCCAAATGGCCGTTTGTATGACAATTTCAGGTCTCAACGCCTATTGATAGAGGTATCAATCATCGAAATCGGAGCACATTTGCAGATTTTCGATTTTTTGTGGATCTGAATTTGTGGGCTACAGTTCAGTTGATTTTCAAAAAAATTGAAAATTGAATTTTCCACGAAACGTGTAGAAATATTCGACCGATCCAAATGGCTGTTGGTATGACAATTACAGGGCTCAACGCCTATTGATAGAGGTATCAATCATCGAAATCGGAGCACATTTGCAGATTTTCGATTTTTGTGGCTCTGAATTTGTGGGCTACAGTTCAGTTGATTTTCAAAAAAATTGAATTTTCCACGAAACGTGTAGAAATATTCGG
>CAUVYM010000431.1:92500-97500 GCA_963556165.1 Tipula helvola
AATTTTTTTTTTTTTTTTTTTTTTTTTTGTTTTTTTTTTGTTAAATAAAATAGGAATTTTTTTTTTTTTTTTTTTTTTTTTGTTCGTACTTACAACGTGGTTCGTACTTGCAACGTGGTTCGTACTTGCAACGTGGTTCGTACTTGCAACTTGGAATTTCTTTTTTTTTTTTTTTTTTTTTTTTTTTTTAAATAGAATAGGAAATTTTTTTTTTTTTTTTTTTTTTTTAAATAGAATAAAATTTTTTTTTTTTTTTTTTTTTCATTTGTTTTTTTTTTAATAGAAGAGGAGATTTTTTTTTTTTTTTTTTTTAAATTTTTTTTTTTTATTTTTTTTTAAATAGAATAGGAATTTTTTTTTTTTTTTTTTTTTTTTTTTTAATTTTTTTTTTTTTTAAATAGAATATGAATTTTTTTTTTTTTTTTTTTTTTTTTTAATTTTTTTTTTTTTTAAATAGAATAAAAATTTTTTTTTTTTTCATTTAAATATTTTTATAAGTATAAAATTTACAATAAAATAAAATAAAACAATGTATGCAGTACTTGCAATTGGGTTAGTACTTGCAACTGGGTTAGTACTTGCAACTGTGTTAGTACTTGCAACGTGGTTCGTACTTGCAACGTGGTTCGTACTTGCAACTGGGTTCGTACTTGCAACGTGGTTCGTACTTGCAACGTGGTTCGTACTTGCAACGTGGTTCGTACTTGCAACTGGTTTCGTACTTACAACATGGTTCGTACTTGCAACGTGGTTCGTACTTGCAACGTGGTTCGTACTTGCAACGTGGTTCGTACTTACAACGTGGTTCGTACTTGCAACGTGGTTCTTACTTGCAACGTGGTTCGTACTTGCAACGTGGTTCGTACTTGCAACGTGGTTCGTACTTGCAACGTGGTTCGTACTTGCAACGTGGTTCGTACTTACAACGTGGTTCGCAAGAAACTAGCAAGAAATTTTTTTTTTTTTTTTTAATGGAATAAGAAATTTTTTTTTTTTTTTAAATAGAATAGGAAATTTTTTTTTTTTTTTTTTTTTTTTTTTAATTTTTTTTTTTTTTTTTTTTTTTAAATAGAACAACGTGGTTCGTACTTGCAACGTGGTTCGTACTTACAACGTGGTTCGTACTTGCAACGTGGTTCGTACTTGCAACGTGGTTCGTACTTGCAACGTGGTTCGTACTTGCAACGTGGTTCGTACTTGCAACGTGGTTCGTACTTGCAACGTGGTTCGTACTTGCAACGTGGTTCGTACTTACAACGTGGTTCGCAAGAAACTAGCAAGAAAATTTTTTTTTTTTTTTTTTTAATGGAATAAGAAATTTTTTTTTTTTTTTAAATAGAATAGGAAATTTTTTTTTTTTTTTTTTTTTTTTTTTTAATTTTTTTTTTTTTTTGAAATAGAAGAAGAATTTTTTTTTTTTTTTAAATAAAAGAGGAAGTTTTTTTTTTTTTTTTTTTTTTTTTTTAATTTTTTTTTTTTTTTAATAGAATAGGAAATTTTTTTTTTTTTTTTTTTAAATAGAATAGGAAATTTTCTTTTTTTTTTTTTTTTTTTTTTTTAATTTTTTTTTAAATAGAATAGGAAATTTTTTTTTTTTTGTTAGATAGAATAGGAAATTTTTTTTTTTTTTTTTTTTTTTTTTTTTTTTAATTTTTTTTTTTTTTTTTTAAATAGAATAGGAATTTTTTTTTTTTTTTTTTTTAATTTTTTTTTTTTTTTTTTTTTAAATATAATAGGAAAATAGGAAATTTTTTTTTTTTTTTTTTTTAATTTTTTTTTTTTTTTTTAAATAGAATAGGAATTTTTTTTTTTTTTTTTTTTTTTTTGTTTTTTTTTTGTTAAATAAAATAGGAATTTTTTTTTTTTTTTTTTTTTTTTTGTTCGTACTTACAACGTGGTTCGTACTTGCAACGTGGTTCGTACTTGCAACGTGGTTCGTACTTGCAACTTGGAATTTCTTTTTTTTTTTTTTTTTTTTTTTTTTTTAAATAGGATAGGAAATTTTTTTTTTTTTTTTTTTTTTTTTAAATAGAATAAAATTTTTTTTTTTTTTTTTTTTCATTTGTTTTTTTTTTAATAGAAGAGGAGATTTTTTTTTTTTTTTTTTTTTTTTTTTAATTTTTTTTTTTTTTTTTTTTTTTAAATAGAACAACGTGGTTCGTACTTGCAACGTGGTTCGTACTTACAACGTGGTTCGTACTTGCAACGTGGTTCGTACTTGCAACGTGGTTCGTACTTGCAACGTGGTTCGTACTTGCAACGTGGTTCGTACTTGCAACGTGGTTCGTACTTGCAACGTGGTTCGCAAGAAACTAGCAAGAAAATTTTTTTTTTTTTTTTTTTAATGGAATAAGAAATTTTTTTTTTTTTTTAAATAGAATAGGAAATTTTTTTTTTTTTTTTTTTTTTTTTTTTAATTTTTTTTTTTTTTTGAAATAGAAGAAGAATTTTTTTTTTTTTTTAAATAAAAGAGGAAGTTTTTTTTTTTTTTTTTTTTTTTTTTTAATTTTTTTTTTTTTTTAATAGAATAGGAAATTTTTTTTTTTTTTTTTTTTAAATAGAATAGGAAATTTTCTTTTTTTTTTTTTTTTTTTTTTTTAATTTTTTTTTAAATAGAATAGGAAATTTTTTTTTTTTTGTTAGATAGAATAGGAAATTTTTTTTTTTTTTTTTTTTTTTTTTTTTTTTAATTTTTTTTTTTTTTTTTTAAATAGAATAGGAATTTTTTTTTTTTTTTTTTTTAATTTTTTTTTTTTTTTTTTTTTAAATATAATAGGAAAATAGGAAATTTTTTTTTTTTTTTTTTTTAATTTTTTTTTTTTTTTTTAAATAGAATAGGAATTTTTTTTTTTTTTTTTTTTTTTTTGTTTTTTTTTTGTTAAATAAAATAGGAATTTTTTTTTTTTTTTTTTTTTTTTTGTTCGTACTTACAACGTGGTTCGTACTTGCAACGTGGTTCGTACTTGCAACGTGGTTCGTACTTGCAACTTGGAATTTCTTTTTTTTTTTTTTTTTTTTTTTTTTTTAAATAGGATAGGAAATTTTTTTTTTTTTTTATTTTTTTTTAAATAGAATAGGAAATTTTTTTTTTTTTTTTTTTTTTTTTTTTATTTTTTTTTTTTTTTTAAATAGAATATGAATTTTTTTTTTTTTTTTTTTTTTTTTTTAATTTTTTTTTTTTTTAAATAGAATAAAAACTTTTTTTTTTTTCATTTAAATATTTTTATAAGTATAAAATTTACAATAAAATAAAATAAAACAATGTATGCAGTACTTGCAATTGGGTTAGTACTTGCAACTGGGTTAGTACTTGCAACTGTGTTAGTACTTGCAACGTGGTTCGTACTTGCAACGTGGTTCGTACTTGCAACTGGGTTCGTACTTGCAACGTGGTTCGTACTTGCAACGTGGTTCGTACTTGCAACGTGGTTCGTACTTGCAACTGGTTTCGTACTTACAACATGGTTCGTACTTGCAACGTGGTTCGTACTTGCAACGTGGTTCGTACTTGCAACGTGGTTCGTACTTACAACGTGGTTCGTACTTGCAACGTGGTTCGTACTTGCAACGTGGTTCGTACTTGCAACGTGGTTCGTACTTGCAACGTGGTTCGTACTTGCAACGTGGTTCGTACTTGCAACGTGGTTCGTACTTGCAACGTAGTTCGTACTTACAACGTGGTTCGCAAGAAACTAGCAAGAAAATTTTTTTTTTTTTTTTTTTAATGGAATAAGAAATTTTTTTTTTTTTTTTAAATAGAATAGGAAATTTTTTTTTTTTTTTTTTTTTTTTTTAATTTTTTATTTTTTTTTTTTTTTAAATAGAATAGGAAAATTTTTTTTTTTTTTTTTTTTTTTTTTTAATTTTTTTTTTTTTTTTTAAATAGAATAGGAATTTTTTTTTTTTTTTTTTTTTTTTAATTTTTTTTTTTTTAAATAGAATAAAAATTTTTTTTTTTTTCATTTAAATATTTTTATAAGTATAAAATTTACAATAAAATAAAATAAAACAATGTATGCAGTACTTGCAACTGGGTTAGTACTTGCAACTGTGTTAGTACTTGCAACGTGGTTCGTACTTGCAACGTGGTTCGTACTTGCAACTGGGTTCGTAGAATTGGAAATTTTTTTTTTTTTTTTTTTTTAATTTTTTTTTTTTTTTTTAAATAGAATAGGAATTTTTTTTTTTTTTTTTTTTTTTTTAATTTTTTTTTTTTTTTAAATAGAATAAAAATTTTTTTTTTTTTAAGTATAAAATTTACAATAAAATAAAATAAAACAATGTATGCAGTACTTTCAATTGGGTTAGTACTTGCAACTGGTTTAGTACTTGCAACTGTGTTAGTACTTGCAACTGGGTTAGTACTTGCAACGTGGTTCGTACTTACAACGTGGTTCGTACTTGCAACGTTGTTCGTACTTGCAACGTGGTTCGTACTTGCAACGTGGTTCGTACTTGCAACGTGGTTCGTACTTGCAACGTGGTTCGTACTTGCAACTGGGTTCGTACTTACAACGTGGTTCGTACTTGCAACGTGGTTCGTACTTACAACGTGGTTCGTACTTGCAACGTGGTTCGTACTTGCAACGTGGTTCGTACTTGCAACGTGGTTCGTACTTGCAACGTGGTTCGTACTTGCAACGTGGTTCGTACTTGCAACTGAGTTCGTACTTGCAACGTGGTTCGTACTTGCAACGTGGTTCGTACTTGCAACGTGGTTCGTACTTGCAACGTGGTTCGTACTTGCAACGTGGTTCGTACTTGCAACGTGGTTCGTACTTACAACGTGGTTCGTACTTGCAACGTGGTTCGTACTTTCAACGTGGTTCGTACTTGCAACGTGGTTCGTACTTGCAATGTGGTTCGTACTTGCAACGTGGTTCGTACTTACAACGTGGTTCGTACTTGCAACGTGGTTCGTACTTGCAACGTGGTTCGTACTTGCAACGTGGTTCGTACTTGCAACGTGGTTCGTACTTGCAACGTGGTTCGTACTTGCA
>CAUVYM010000431.1:147500-150000 GCA_963556165.1 Tipula helvola
AGAATAGGAAATTTTTTTTTTTTTTTTTTTTTTTTTTTTTAATTTTTTTTTTTTTTTTTAATAGAATAGGAAATTTTTTTTTTTTTTTTTTTAATTTTTTTTTTTTTTTTTTTTAAATATAATAGGAAATTTTTTTTTTTTTTTTTTTAATTTTTTATTTGTTTTTTTAAATAGAATAGAAAATTTTTTTTTTTTCTTTTTTTTTTTTTGTTTTTTTTTTGTTAAATAGAATAGGAATTTTTTTTTTTGTTTTTTTTTTTTTGTTCGTACTTACAACGTGGTTCGTACTTGCAACGTGGTTCGTACTTGCAACGTGGTTCGTACTTGCAACTTGGAAATTTTTTTTTTTTTTTTTTTTTTTTTTTTTTTTTTAAATAGAATAGGAAATTTTTTTTTTTAAATAGAATAAAATTTTTTTTTTTTTTTTTTTTAAATAGAATAGGAAATTTTTTTTTTTTTTTTTTTTAATTTTTTTTTTTTTTTTTTTTTTAAATATAATAGGAAATTTTTTTTTTTTTTTTTTTTAATTTTTTTTTTTTTTTTTAAATAGAATAGGAAATTTTTTTTTTTGTTTTTTTTTTGTTAAATAGAATAGGAATTTTTTTTTTTTTTTTTGTTCGTACTTACAACGTGGTTCGTACTTGCAACGTGGTTCGTACTTGCAACGTGGTTCGTACTTGCAACTTGGAAATTTTTTTTTTTTTTTAAATTTTTTTTTTTTATTTTTTTTTTAAATAGAATAGGAAATTTTTTTTTTTTTTTTTAATTTTTTTTTTTTTTTTTAAATAGAATAGGAATTTTTTTTTTTTTTTTTTTTTTTTTTAATTTTTTTTTTTTTTAAATAGAATAAAAATTTTTTTTTTTTCATTAAATATTTTTATAAGTATAAAATTTACAATAAAATAAAATAAAACAATGTATGCAGTACTTGCAATTGGGTTAGTACTTGCAACTGTGTTAGTACTTGCGACGTGGTTCGTACTTGCAACGTGGTTCGTACTTGCAACTGGTTTCGTACTTACAACATGGTTCGTACTTGCAACGTGGTTCGTACTTGCAACGTGGTTCGTACTTGCAACGTGGTTCGTACTTACAACGTGGTTCGTACTTGCAACGTGGTTCGTACTTGCAACGTGGTTCGTACTTGCAACGTGGTTCGTACTTGCAACGTGGTTCGTACTTGCAACGTGGTTCGTACTTGCAACGTGGTTCGTACTTACAACGTTGTTCGCAAGAAACTAGCAAGAAAATTTTTTTTTTTTTTTTTAATGGAATAAGAAATTTTTTTTTTTTTTTTAAATAGAATAGGAAATTTTTTTTTTTTATTTTTTTTTTTTTAATTTTTTTTTTTTTTTTTTAATTAGAATAGGAAATTTTTTTTTTTTTTTTTTTTTTTTTTTAATTTATTTTTTTTTTGAAATAGAGGAAGTATTTTTTTTTTTTTTTTTTTTTTTTTAATTTTTTTTTTTTTTTTTTAATTAGAATAGGAAATTTTTTTTTTTAATTTTTTTTTTTTTTTAATAGAATAGGAAATTTTTTTTTTTTTTTTTTTTTAAATATAATAGGAAATTTTTTTTTTTTTTTTTTTTAAATAGAATAGGAAATTTTTTTTTTTTTTTTTTTTAAATAGAATAGGAATTTTTTTTTTTTTTTTTTTTTAAATAGAATAGGAAATTTTTTTTTTTTTTTTTTTTTTTTTTAATTTTTTTTTTTTTTTTTTTAAAAATAATAGGAAATTTTTTTATAGAATATGAAATTTTTTTTTTTTTTTTTTTTTTTTAAATAGAATAGGAAATTTTTTTTTTTTTTTTTTTTTTTTTTTTAATTTTTTTTTTTTTTTTTTTAAATAGAATAGGAAATTTTTTTTTTTTTTTTTTTTTTTATTTTTTTTTTTAATAGAAGAGGAGATTTTTTTTTTTTTTTTTTTTTTTTTTAAATTTTTTTTTTTTTATTTTTTTTTTTTTTTTTAAATAAAATAGGAAATTTTTTTTTTTTTTTTTTTTAAATAGAATAGGAATTTTTTTTTTTTTTTTTTTTTAAATAGAATAGGAATTTTTTTTTTTTTTTTTTTTTTTTAATTTTTTTTTTTTTTTAAATAGAATAAAAATTTTTTTTTTTTGTT
The DNA here is from genome assembly GCA_963556165.1 of Tipula helvola. NCBI lineage: Eukaryota > Metazoa > Arthropoda > Insecta > Diptera > Tipulidae > Tipula > Tipula helvola. The sequence goes on from CAUVYM010000431.1 coordinate 149,623, forward strand.
TTTTTTTTAAGTATAAAATTTACAATAAAATAAAATAAAACAATGTATGCAGTACTTGCAATTGTGTTAGTACTTGCAACTGGGTTAGTACTTGCAACTGTGTTAGTACTTGCAACTGGGTTAGTACTTGCAACGTGGTTCGTACTTACAACGTGGTTCGTACTTGCAACTGGGTTCGTACTTACAACGTGGTTCGTACTTGCAACGTGGTTCGTACTTGCAACGTGGTTCGTACTTGCAACGTGGTTCGTACTTGCAACGTGGTTCGTACTTGCAACGTGGTTCGTACTTGCAACGTGGTTCGTACTTGCAACGTGGTTCGTACTTGCAACTTGGTTCGAACTTGCAACTTGGTTCGAACTTGCAACGTGGTTCGTA
>CAUVYM010000431.1:205000-207500 GCA_963556165.1 Tipula helvola
TGCAACGTGGTTCGTACTTGCAACGTGGTTCGTACTTGCAACGTGGTTCGTACTTGCAACGTGGTTCGTACTTACAACGTGGTTCGTACTTGCAACGTGGTTCGTACTTTCAACGTGGTTCGTACTTGCAACGTGGTTCGTACTTGCAATGTGGTTCGTACTTGCAACGTGGTTCGTACTTACAACGTGGTTCGTACTTACAACGTGGTTCGTACTTGCAACGTGGTTCGTACTTGCAACGTGGTTCGTACTTGCAACGTGGTTCGTACTTGCAACGTGGTTCGTACTTACAACGTGGTTCGTGTTTTTTTTTTTTTAAATAGAATAGGAAATTTTTTTTTTTTTTTTTTTTTTTTTTTTAATTTTTTTTTTTTTTTGAAATAGAAGAAGAATTTTTTTTTTTTTTAAATAAAAGAGGAAATTTTTTTTTTTTTTTTTTTTAAATAGAATAGGAAATTTTCTTTTTTTTTTTTTTTTTTTTTTCAATTTTTTTTTTTTTTTTTTAAATAGAATAGGAAATTTTTTTTTTTTTTTTTTATTTTTTTTTTTTTTTTTTTATTGTTAAATAGAATAGGAAATTTTTTTTTTTTTTTTTTTTTTTTTTTTTGTTTAATTTTTTATTTTTTTTTTTTTTTAAATAGAATAGGAAAATTTTTTTTTTTTTTTTTTTTTTTTTTTAATTTTTTTTTTTTTTTTTAAATAGAATAGGAATTTTTTTTTTTTTTTTTTTTTTTTTTAATTTTTTTTTTTTTAAATAGAATAAAATTTTTTTTTTTTTTCATTTAAATATTTTTATAAGTATAAAATTTACAATAAAATAAAATAAAACAATGTATGCAGTACTTGCAATTGGGTTAGTACTTGCAACTGGGTTACTACTTGCAACTGTGTTAGTACTTGCAACGTGGTTCGTACTTGCAACGTGGTTCGTACTTGCAACTGGGTTCGTAGAATTGGAATTTTTTTTTTTTTTTTTTTTTTTAATTTTTTTTTTTTTTTTTTTTTAAATAGAATAGGAATTTTTTTTTTTTTTTTTTTTTTTTTAATTTTTTTTTTTTTTTAAATAGAATAAAAATTTTTTTTTTTTTAAGTATAAAATTTACAATAAAATAAAATAAAACAATGTATGCAGTACTTTCAATTGGGTTAGTACTTGCAACTGGGTTAGTACTTGCAACTGTGTTAGTACTTGCAACTGGGTTAGTACTTGCAACGTGGTTCGTACTTACAACGTGGTTCGTACTTGCAACGTTGTTCGTACTTGCAACGTGGTTCGTACTTGCAACGTGGTTCGTACTTGCAACTGGGTTCGTACTTACAACGTGGTTCGTACTTGCAACGTGGTTCGTACATACAACGTGGTTCGTACTTGCAACGTGGTTCGTACTTGCAACGTGGTTCGTACTTGCAACTGAGTTCGTACTTGCAACGTGGTTCGTACTTGCAACGTGGTTCGTACTTGCAACGTGGTTCGTACTTGCAACGTGGTTCGTACTTGCAACGTGGTTCGTACTTGCAACGTGGTTCGTACTTACAACGTGGTTCGTACTTGCAACGTGGTTCGTACTTTCAACGTGGTTCGTACTTGCAACGTGGTTCGTACTTGCAATGTGGTTCGTACTTGCAACGTGGTTCGTACTTACAACGTGGTTCGTACTTGCAACGTGGTTCGTACTTGCAACGTGGTTCGTACTTGCAACGTGGTTCGTACTTGCAACGTGGTTCGTACTTACAACGTGGTTCGTACTTGCAACGTGGTTCGTACTTTCAACGTGGTTCGTACTTGCAACGTGGTTCGTACTTGCAATGTGGTTCGTACTTGCAACGTGGTTCGTACTTACAACGTGGTTCGTGTTTTTTTTTTTTTAAATAGAATAGGAAATTTTTTTTTTTTTTTTTTTTTTTTGTTTAATTTTTTTTTTTTTTTGAAATAGAAGAAGAATTTTTTTTTTTTTTTAAATAAAAGAGGAAATTTTTTTTTTTTTTTTTTTTTTTTTTAATTTTTTTTTTTTTTTTAATAGAATAGGAAATTTTTTTTTTTTTTTTTTTTTAAATAGAATAGGAAATTTTCTTTTTTTTTTTTTTTTTTTTTTTTAATTTTTTTTTTTTTTTTTTAAATAGAATAGGAAATTTTTTTTTTTTTTTTTTATTTTTTTTTTTTTTTTTTTTTATTGTTAAATAGAATAGGAAATTTTTTTTTTTTTTTTTTTTTTTTTTTTTTTTGTTTAATTTTTTATTTTTTTTTTTTTTTTAAATAGAATAGGAAAATTTTTTTTTTTTTTTTTTTTTTTTTTTTTAATTTTTTTTTTTTTTTTTAAATAGAATAAAAATTTTTTTTTTTTTTTTTTTTTTTTTAATTTTTTTTTTTTTAAATAGAATAAAAATTTTTTTTTTTTTCATTTAAATATTTTTATAAGTATAAAATTTACAATAAAATAAAATAAAACAATGTATGCAGTACTTGCAATTGGGTTAGTACTTGCAACTGGGTTACTACTTG